>MU228407.1:259021-269719 GCA_018584345.1 Thuja plicata
GTAGCATCATCCTTTGCAAGGTCTTTCAGAGATGGAATTTCAACCTCTTGTGTAGCAATCTCAAAGATCTCAAATCCAATGCACTGAAGATGTGTTATCATTTTGTTCTTCCAATCCAAATAGTTCTATCCATCGAACTTAGGGCTGTCTTTTCTGAAGTATGACATCTTGATCTATCTTAAGATGTTAGGCTTCTTCTCCAAAGCACTTGGCTCTAATACCAATTGTTAGAATACTTCAGAGATAACTGAGAGGGGGGGGTGAATTAGTTATCAGCAACTTTAAATCTTTCTTATACTTATTAATCCAGATTGATATAAATTAAATGCATATTCAGATAACACATTACACAACACATCAATTTGGTTATGGGGAAACCAAATGGTAAAAACCCCGGTGGGAATTAGTACCCACAAAGAACTATATTGTTTATAGTAATCCCTGTTAAAAGATTCTTCAACCCTGTTAGGAGTTGTACAATATAATGCAGTAGTATAGTTGACCTGGTTAAGGGTCAGACCCTGTTAGGAGTCTTTTATAAAAACCCTATTAGGGGTGGAGGACTCACTGTCCAAGTGGTGAAGGCTACAACCTTCTAAATATTTGATACACACTGTATCAACAAGATGAACTTTTGTATGTGACACTGCTTGTCTGATCAGTTCCTTTTATGCGTTGATGCTTTAACCTCTTGTAAAGAAATATAACAATCTAATCTGTATTCTGAATGCTTCAACATAAACATCTATATTATCAACATATGATAAATATAGCTCTTCTGCATCAACACTATGCTCTGCTTGTCAATCTCTGGCTTTCGTAATTCTTCTTATCACAAATGACCTTGTATAAATACATACTCCAATTATGAGATCATGGGACATGTTAGACAAATCTTCATAACATCCTTGTCAGCTCTAAAAAGCATGCAAGCATAATTACAACCACACAAGTCAATGCTGAATAGATGCGTCGGCTTCACCAAATTGACCATAACATTGCAATCTTCTTGAAACACGTTCGGCGCATTTAGATTAATATCAACATCTCATAACTCATCATGAATATACATATGCATATCCTAATTATAGGCACAACATGTTACATACATCAGCCTTAAGTTGTTATTCCTCCAGAACTGTAACCGTCAATAACAAAATTACATATCTTTATTGAAACATCATATCTGAGTCTGCGTGTATGAACATAGCATAGTAAACATGTTAACAACATGTATCTATCCATGTTGGTCTTCATGTCATCATATGGATAAGTACATACAGAAGTACTTCTATGTATTATATGTTGTCATCAATGACAAACATACAATCAATCAACTATTTAGAATCAAATCTCCAACAGTCGCGTAGTCTCAGAATGTGAAATTGTCATCTAGCGTTAAGAGACTAAAGTATATATACACTCTTGTCGCCAGGTCTCCAAGTGAATTAGGGTTTTCATGAAATATTTGGAGACTTAGCGGAGCCATTGGATGCTAACAAATGAGAGATTGATGGTTATCAGGAAGTCTCTAGATAAAAATGTTAAAGGTGATTTCTTTAAGCGACTTAGAGATAGAAGGAAATGAATGTTACATTACACTATAGTTTCCAAGTCTCTAGATTAAATTATGTTAATAAATTAAAGGTATCATATTCTTAGTCGCCAAGTCTCCAGTATAAAATGATTAAGTTATAATCATCTAGTGACTAAGCGACATAGGCTTAAGTCGTGAAGTCTCATAAATCATTAATATGATTCGGAGACTTAGCAATAAGCATCTGATTAAAAAGAAATCTACGGTAGACGGGATGTTGCATCATAAACTCAGAGTTAGGAATTTATTTCAGCGACTTGGATTTCTTCAGTCATGTGATCGCCAAAAGTTGACTAAGGTTAAACTAAAGTAAAGGAACACATGTTGTCGCTAGTTCTCGAAAGGAAATCAGGGTTAAAAGAAATGTTAAGTGACATAGAGACAAAGCATGGTCTCTAGGTCGCCATATAAGGAGAATGAAGAATATAGTAAAGAAAAAGTTAAAATAGTTGCTTACATATTAAAGTGGAAAGAGTTGTTGAGATGTCTGAAAAGAGCCAATCATGTCATTTTTAACCTCTGATCGTATTTAAAAATAATTTTCATGAATTTGTCACTTATTCGAATTTGATTGCCTATCATCATCAGAGGCTACGGCTAGAAATTAATATTAATGACATAAGTGTGTAAAATTGAAGGCAGAAGTGATGGATAAGCTACATACCTTGAGCATTTTTTTTCCATAAATAGCTGATTTCATGCTCATTTTCACTTACCTTGCTTTCAAATTTTAGTGCAGAGAATTTGCTAAGTTTTCTGTGTCTGAGAAAAATGGAGAATAGTTGCCACCTTTGAGGAGTGAATCAAACAAAGTTTTCAGTTGTAGAATTCAAGATATTTTATTTGATTCCTGGAGCTTTTTGATTATCTTCAGTACACTACAATTCAGGATAAGGGTTTACAGATAGATTTGTTTCAATATTGGTACCAAAAATTCAGAAAAGAATAGAACAAGATGCATCAAGCATAGAGTGTGGCTTCCACCAGTGGAAGGAGTGATGATGTGGATGATGATGCGAAGGGAAAGAGGAATTATTTAGACAAATTACTAAAATTTCTGCCAGGCTCTACACAGAACAAGAAATCAAATGTTGATATCTTGATTGATGATTTGGCCAATATCAGAGATGCAAAAACACAAGGAACATTAGGTTATTCTTGATTTAAATATTTTTATAAAAATTGTAACAAAGTTGTGCCCGTGTAAAACCCTTGGACATGTGGACTGACTAAGTTAATACTACCTGATGTGTTTGTAGATGCTAATTTCATTTTATCCCTAGCAAACAATTATGATGAGCTTAGCAAAACAATTAAGAGAAATGATGGGACTGTGTTAATTTCTTTAAATTGGAATTTATTTATGCAAGCATTTAACCTCTTTTACCCAATGTCAACCAAAATTAACCTCAAGAAACAAGAAGAGAGGTATGATAAGGAACCTAGAGTCATTAGGAATTTGATAAACAGACACATGCCTAGGGAGAAAAAGAATTATATTGCCCCTTTACCAGGTTTGGCACCTTATTCTTACAAATATTTTAAACACTACTTGAAATACATTTCCTATGCATTGTGTAGAGTGCTAGGGAGGGATGGATGTGCAGAAATGATAAATGCAAGTATTTTAATGATTGTCTTAGACATACAGGATGTGCATTCAAGCACTAATTATGACTACATCCAATATATCATTGATAGGATACATGAGGGTTTTGTTGCTATTAAGAAAAAAGAGAAAGAGCCCAAGTTTATGCACTATTCTATTTTGATGCATTTTTTACTTTATTTCAATTACCCTATAATGGATATAGAAAATTTGAACCCTCAAAGATTCCACTACAATTAGCCCAACCTCATTTAATTCTGGATCAGAGTGTGGAATTACACTGCTAAAGATTGTGACTTCTATGGTTTCAAGAATTGGATTATGTATCCAATGATGCAAAGCCTAGGAGTAAATAAAACTAGGTTACCTGCAAAAGTATTGCAACTTTTGAGACCATGTGAGTATGTTCATAAATGTTCAAGTGATCATAATTGGGGTGACTTCTACCTGGGAAATACTTTTACTATGATAAGAGTATATGGGTGTCCACACCCTCCTCATATTCTGCCATATCATGTGCCAACTAGGATAGCTACAATAGAATTCATCTGGCAGCTAATGTTGATAGATAGAGAACACTTGGCACCACATAGAAAGGGGTCGTTTATCCCTAGATAGTTCAAAGTGTATCAGTTTACAAGTGGAAAGAGGGTCATAGATCCAGTAAATAATTGGATGACTCACTATAAGATGAATGTAGCCTTGTGCAGGTACGTTGATATTGAAGGGTTCATTGTAGGAGCCAGGAAGCTTTTAACTCCTACCATACCATATAACTATGTAAATGAAGAGTGTATAGAGGAGGATGCTATCATAAATATTTTTGAAGAAGAATAAGTAATGAGAAGAGCAGACATGATCCAAGAATTATTGGACTTGGAGAGACAAGTAAAAAGAAAGCACTTGTCTTTTGAGGGATTTTTTCCTCAATTATCATATTTGGATTAGCGAAAGGCCATGTTGAATAATCATAATGTTTTATGTGAGAAACTAGAGGGTCACCTTGTGGTAAAACAAAAGAGTCAAGAGCTAGACCATTCAAAGTCTGAATATGAAGATGAGAGTGATGGGGGCTATGTAGTTCCAAGCCCACCTCCTATGGATCAGCAACCACAAAATACTGAGCAAGCAGAAGGGCAAGAATATGTTATTGACCTAACAGAGGTCCCAGAGCATGAGGCTACTGATGGACCTACACTTAAAAGGTAAAAGGTTGATATTGGTGAGCATTCACATGACAAAATGTATGTGAGAAAAGAGAAGAAGAAAGATAAGGTAAGTGCCCTTATTCCTGGCAATAGGCCTTATGATCACCAATTGAGGAAAGAAATAAGAAAAGGGAAGAAACTCCAGCAAGAGGTTGAAGAAGATATTGAGTTACCTCTCTTAACTGACATTGATGAAAGGGTGATCCATCAAAAAAGGTTCTTTGATGATGACAATTTCATCAAAACTCAAGATTTTAAAGATTTCCTTAGGTGGAATAAACATAAGGAAGTGAGTGAACAACTGAGATTAGTAGGAGGAGAACTAGTCACCAATGAAGCTCTCCTAGATATACAAAATTATAATCCTAAATCCAAAGAAATAACTCCTGAGGAGGCCAGATAATTAGTTAAAGAAAGTGGTATGCTACTTGTTAAAGGCTAGGATCTACCCTCAACATTCATAATTGATCGGATCAGAAAGCAACCAAACTTAAAATTGACATCTGAAGTGCAAGTGGGTGAAATGATGAGGGGATTTGGATATAATCCAAAGTCCCAAGCAGATGCAATGTGGATCTTAGCTCCTAAAGATCAGAAACTAGATTTATTAAACATTCAAGAGAGCATGGTAGGTAATCAGATGGTATGGTTAGTACATAATACAAATGACATGGAGATTTCTCAGATTTTAACCTATTGGGCACAACTGAATGAAGACAAAACAAAATAATTGTCCCAGAAATGTGATACCTTGATAAATGAGGCTAGTGCCATAGCCAAATATAGGGAGATGTGTTAAATCAAGATATATGCTCTGGAGAATACAATTAAGGATTTAGCTCAACAGTTATTGAAAAAGGCATAAGTTATCCCTGCGACACCTAAATAAAGTACAGATGCAGAGGTCCAAATAGAGTTAACAGGGGAAAATGCAAAAATAGAGGAAGGGATAAGTAAACATAATGAGATGGTCTATGGATCATTAATAAGTATTTCACACCACAGGATGGATATCCTCAAAGATAAAACTAATTTGATACTAAATGCATATAATAATTTACCTATTTTACATGATGAGGTAACTAATTATCTCAACATTTTAAATCCTTATTTTACAACCTGGTCAAGTAGGACACAACTTTTTGAGAGTTTTCCTTCTTTACAGCCACATAGGTAGGATTTGCTAGAAATAGTAATTGAGGTTGGTGAGCAGATAGAAAAGATAAATGTGACTTTACCTTTCTTCAAAGATAAGCTAAATCAGATTGAGGCAAGATTGAGCCTATTTGGAATAGATTTCAATAGATTCATTCCTCCAATCAAGGGAGAAGACAATCTAATCAAGGCCTTGGCAGCCTGGAGGGAATAATTTGATAGCAAGTTGCCTAATAAAGAGGCATTTATTACAAATGAAGAATTAGATATGGAGTGTTACAATAAAATCCTGGATGAAGCATTCAAGGCTGAAACTGACATAAATGAATTTTTGGCAGATGTTAAAGGAATTAGAGATGCTAAGTGGGACAAGTAGAAAGCACAATTGCAAGATATTCAAAGCTTTAACTTGCCTAATGATGAAGAGGTTGTAACATGGGACGTGATGACAAAGCCTAAGAAGAAGAAGCCTGCCACAATTGACCTAGATATAATTGATGAGGAATAAAGGAATGTTAGAACACCTTACATAGATTTCTTGGAAGATGAGCAGGTTAGTCATCATCCAATTCAAATCAGAAACTGTCCTAAACATACACAAATAAAGGTTTCAACGATCACATAAAAACAAAAGGAGCAAATCAGATTTCATCCTCTATTTTTGTCTTTCCACCAATTGGTTTTTCTTGTCTTTTAGTTTATTTGTATTTAGGGTTTGGTTTCTACAAACCATTCAAAGCTTGTTGCATCCTTATCTTAAGGATTCCAAGATGGTTTGAACCTATAAATAGGTCATATTGTAACATTTTTTAAAGGATGATGAAATATAATTGTAAGACAGACTACAAAATCTGGTCTGAGTTTTTGAGTTTTCAGTCTCTATATGTATGAAGCAAAAATATAAATAAAATACAATGCAACTTCTCTTCTATATTGTTGTTGTATCTTTTCTTATTGTGTGTGCTCTTTTATGTTTAATCTGTAAAGAATTTTAAACATATTGGTTACAAGGTAGCTATCTAATTGCTTGCAAGTTTATTTCAAGGGAAGAACTAAGTTTTGTGAGTAGTTTCAGGGAGCATAAAAATATCTTGAATCTGTCAAATAGTTTATCATCATCCAAATATTTTAAAATACTCAAATCAATTATATTTACATACAAGCATACATTAATAAGCAATTGTGCTCAGAAAATTCACAATTCAAATTTGTTGATTCCTTTGAGTGAATCAAACTAGGTTACCCTTCCTGAGGTTCATAAAGAACTGAAAAAAGAAGAAGGATGAGAATCCTTATCACCTTATTACTTACTGTTTTTCAAATAATAGCTTGGCTCATCATTATTTTTGTCAGAATATGCTTAGTCATTTGCATAGTCATATATATATTGATCCATTAGAAAGCATTCAGTAAGTTAGTAAGAAGATAATCCACTCTAAAGACACTGTTATTCAGTAATCATACATAGGTAATACATGCCTGAGTTAGTGGATCTCAAAAAAGGAGGAGATAGTAGATTCCCCAGATATTATCATAAACCCTCATCAATTAGAGTTTTCTCTTGCTTGAGTTAGTATTCTCAAATATTGGGGGTCATAGAGTTAATCAAGCATATGTTGAAGGTTCAACAAGAAAATCCCTAACAAGTCATCTATTAACTAAAACTAGACACAATCAAATCAATAAATGCAATCAAGCCTATCAAGAGAGTCAAGCCAATCAAGAGAATCAAATTGAATCAAGGAACAATCAAAAATTTTGACTAGGTCATTCAGTCAGTCAGATGTTAGTCTATATTTCACGGTTATGTTCTTACACTACTCCAGGATCCACCAAGTGAGGAGAGTAGCTATGATAGATGATGACTTATTTTCTTTGATTACTGTTTGTTGAATGTTCACTTCTATTTTGGGGCCATGATGATTTAGGATAAATGAGATAGCCATTGTCACTTATCTAGCAACCACGTAGTTCCACGATCTGAGCTTAACCTTGGGAAAGAATTGGACATTCCTTCTTTGTTATCGGCTTGTTTATTTACCAATAAAATAATAGTGGTATCTAGATCTAGAATCTGGGTGTATTAGATTCCTATCTTGGTTTTATATGGGCTTTCTTCTTAAAATCAAGAGTTCACAATGTTATCCAGATGGACTCTGGGTGCATTGGAATTCTATCTTGGTTTTTTGGTCTTTCTTTTCAAAATCAAGAGCTCACGGTGCTACCCAGATGGACTCTAGGTGTGTTGGAGTTCTATCTTGGTTTTCTTTTTTCTTTTATTTGGATTGTTTAGAGGGAAAAGTGGTATCCACATGGTCAATATCTGGGTGCTTTTGGATCTTTTTATTTTTAAAATAGGGAACATAGGTGAACCCAGATGTTCAATATTTGGGTGCACTAAGTTCTCTTCCTATTCAATCTCTCTATTCCTTCTAGTTATCAAGAGGTCATGGTGGTATCTAGATGGTATGTGATCTGGATGCATTGGACACTCTTTGGAATTTCATAAAAAGATGCAATGATGACAAAAATTGGAAACGCAGTAGCGACTTGGGTCACTCATCCATTATATCAGTTCATATCTATCAAAATAAAAAAAAATACTTTCTATCATTCCATATCTATCAAATCAAATCCCAGAGAACACATTTCCACTAACTATCTTCTAACTAACACATGCATTACTCATATATTTTGTGCATAATAGATTTCATCCATTTTATTTAAGTACATCCAAAAAATGACAAAAATAGTAGTTGCATACATGGTAAATCATAAATCACATGCATCCATAAATATCTCATATAAATATGCATTTCATTTTCATCATCCTGCATACACATGTCAATGTCATAGGAAAAATAAATCATCCATCTAAGAGTCTGCATAATAAAATTACATTGCATAAACATTTCAACATCTAAGCACAATCATGTAGAACCATATATATAGCAATTAAATCAATAGTTGCATCTCATATAAATCAAAATATCTAAGTACAGTGAATGGTTGCAAGCCTGAAAGAAAGAAGGTAATCATCATATCAATAAATATCAATGTGTCGAGATACATTCATAGATAAGCCTCAAAGTATATCAAACGAACATCACTACAAAAATGGTACATGATACAAAAAGGAAGGGCAACAAATGTCAGCGAGAGCTACCCCCACCCTCGCTATGAGGTAGACAAGGGGATGGCATATCAGACGCATGTCTCTAAGATTTCCCAGAAGCACCAACACCACTACTTTGTGACCTCTAAGACCTACTAGATCTCTTTGAGGTTTTCTAACTTAGAACCCGCTGAGCTAAAGGAACAACGCCCTCATAGTGGCACCGCTAGTACTCAATCTCTCTCTGGGCCTCACACCCAGATCTATAAAATAGGTCTGATACATCCCGATGTGAAGCATCCTATACACTATTAATAAATGATCAGAAAATAGGATAAAACTCACTAGAGATATCAGAGCTCCAGATTGCAAAGTGACAAATGAAAGGCTCTCCTAGCTATTTATAAAGGTTTTCAAGAAACCTTAATTCCTCCAAAACCTCCAAATTATCTTCCTGGACCCAGAAAATTTCAAAACTCAATATCAGGGGCATAATAAAGCATTTTGCAAATCAGTCAGCTACCCAGATTCACAATTTGCAGTTTCAACAAATTAACACTCATGTCGTGACTTTTCACTCAAATTTGTTGAGGGGGTATAAATACACCTACTATCGCCGAGGCAAGCAGGGGCAGGATCAAAATTAGAAAATCTTTGACACACTGTGACAAGTCACATTGCATCAAAGAGGGGCAACTGTAGACACCCTAAAATGGACAAGCTTGTCACTTTACATTAAAAACACTAATTTTCATCTATTTATTAATGGTTTTTTAATCGTTAATTAATCATCTATTTTCCTCTAAATTCATTCTCCAAATCGTCTAATCAAATTCCCAAAATTAATTAAATAATTAATTTTATTTAATTAATTAACTTTAATTGATTAATTACCATTAATTAATTAATTAAATTTAATTTCTTATAGCTTAAATTGAAAGATTTAAACTTATTAATTAAATTCTTCCAATTAAATTATTTTAATTTCAATAAATAAAGAAATTCTAAATAAAAAAGAATTCAATTATCTCACATTTTGAAAACTTTAAATTACATAAATGAATTAAATATTCAATTATTTTCAAAGAGATAATCCTTAATCAGATCACATGGGTTACTCCACCCATCTCTCCAGTTCACATGGGTAACTCCACCCACCTCTACATTTCTAAAAGGTAACTCACAATTAGCTCTTCAGTCAACCAAACTCTATCTCCTCTCTCCCAGTTGAAGAGGTGGAGTTTACTGATGGCTTCTCCAGTTCCTTTTAATCTCAACCGTTCATCTCCCTATCTCTAGGATTGATCTCAATCGTTCACATCATCCTCAATTCCTATATAATAAACCCTTCATACCCATTTCAAGGATCCAAGACTTCAAGCTCTTGTGCGCCATTACTCTATCAGTTTGGTTCTAGCATTCAAGCCATCTTGTCATCACACACCCATTTCAATTATCAAATTCTCGACACTTCTCAAGTCATAGACGCTTCTCACACCAATACTGAGCATCAAAAACAACATTTTGGAAGGAGTAGAGAGAGACAATAGAAGCTTCAAGCAATTTGGGGTTTGCATTCATTTGTTTTCCTTTCTTTGATTTTATATTTTATTGATACATTTAAGTATTCATTATTAGTAGCTTTGTGTATTTGATTTCTCTCATTGCAAACCGGTACTACTAACCCTCATCGTTGGAAAATGAAGTGTGAGACCTACTTTTGACTGTTATAGTTTTACTATTTTATTCTCATGCTTTCAGTAGTTTATACTTTGACATTCTTTGACTATCAAAGATTTTTTATACATTTGAGGATCGGTGGAATCCTGTGTTATATATTCAGCACCTGATTTTGTAATCAGGGTACTTTTGAGATGCTTTATGTTTTGATTCAGTTTTAGCTTATGTTGATGTCTTATATGGACTTACATGTATGAATATAATATGATGAAATTGGTTTAGGAAACCGATGCTAGGATATTTCAGTTCTAATGCAATGTGGTTTATATGCTTA
>MU228407.1:272571-290164 GCA_018584345.1 Thuja plicata
ACTTCCTCCGCCCGCCGGAAACCCCTCCGCCACCTGCCTTCATTCACCACCGCCTATTTTTATTCCCCGCCGCCCCTATATGATGATTTTGCCTCCCATAACTAGTTTGGTCACCGCCACACTTTTTCCCCTTTGGCCGCCCGGAGCATATCACTTAGGGTTAGGGTTAAGTTTGTGGGTTGTTTATTGTATTTTTATTTTATGTGTAGTAAATTTAAATTAGTAGATTAGATTTTCTCATAGATATTTATTTATATAAAAAGGTTAGTTTTGTTTTTGTTTTTTTTAAATATAAGATAGTTTAAATATTGTTTTTTTATTAGGTGCCTTTATCAAATTTAATAATGCTTGAAGATTTCCTTAGATTCTGATTTGATTTAAATTAGTCTTTTTTTTACCTTTTTATTTATTAATTTAAGCTTAAGAGGTATGAATGGTTTAAATTGTTGAGTTAGAGAGTTATAGTTAACTTATATATATATATATATATATATATATATATATATATATATTAATAGATCATATTAGTTGAATCTAAATAATAATGATTACGTTGTTCTATTCGAATTTTCTCCATGGGAATTTATTCTTATTTAGAATATTAGTTTATATTTAAAGGGGGAAATTCTATTTAATCATTTAATTTTAAAGTTGTACTTAGGACTTTTGAAAGTTTAGGGGGGTTAAATTTATTTACTAAGTTAGATATGTTTTTATCTACTAAGTTGTTATAGAATAAGGAATATTATATTTAATAATTTTATGAGGGGGTTTAATACGATAGATATTTAATTAAATTATTCTTTTAAAGTAAATAAGCGTTAGACATTTTTAACGTCCCCCTTTGACCTTTCTTGTACACGGTTGACTTTAAGTCAACCGTGGTCAAACCTTGTCCATGCGTTTTGAAATTTGAACCAGATGTTCCTTGTAGCCTTTGTATCCTAAGGTTTCAGTTTTGCACCCTTCGGTGATAGTTGACTTTTTGCATAACATGGGTTGACTTTTTGGTCAACCATCTTGAATTGCATGCCTTGGCACTTCTTAGAACTTAGTAGGCTCTAATAACCCTCCTTCACGTATTTCAAAGTCTAGTTGACTTTTGGTCAACCTTAGTTGACTTTTAGTCAACTATCTCGATTTGCATGTATGAGTCCCCCTTAGGGTTTAACAAACCCTAGTGCTTACCTTTCTCACTTTTTAGAGTGTAGGTGATTTTTGGGCAACCCCCTCGGTTCACGTGTAGATCAAGCTTGTGGTTTTAGGGACCCTCCTGGTTTCTTTTATCCCCTTGCACCATTTTGCATGCACATGTTACCCTTGTGATAGTTTTGTTATCCTTTTTAGTACATTTTTAAAAAAAATTGTTTGTGTGTTTTTGCCCAACTTTTGGGCATGACACGAAGGAACCACAAATCGAACAGGCGTATAGTAAGAGATGTGACAAAATATGTTGAGCAATGTGTAGAATGCATAACAACAAAATGAGGAGCTAGAAATGCAGGTTTGTATCAACCTTTTCCAATCCCTAATAGACCATGGGAGTGTGTTAGCATGGATTTAATTGTAGGGATACCTAAGACAAAACATGGTCATGCCAGTATCTATGTTTTGGTAGATAGATTTAGCAAAATGGGTCATTTTATACCTTGTAGAACTACTCATGATGCTAGTAACATTGCACATTTGATTTTTAAGGAGATTGTAAGAATCCATGGACTACCCCTAAGCATTATATCAGATAAGGATGTCAAGTTCATGTGCTATTTCTTGAAAACACTATGGAGCAGATTGGGTACTAACTTATCATTTGGTTCAGCTTACCACCCTCAGACTGATGGACAAACCGGGGTGGTTAACAAAGTTTTTAGTAACTTGTTAAGGTGCTTAACTAAGGAAATTGGATAAACATTGGATGTGGTCATTCCCCAAGAAGAATATGCATATAATGACAGTGTTAATCATACAACAGGTAGGAGCCCATTTGAAGTTGTTTATGCGATACACCCAAGAGGTGAATGTGAGCTTAGAGACCTTGGAGCCATGGAGTACAGGAGTGGTCATGCTAAAGACTTCACTCAAACCATGAAGGAGATTCAAGAGAAGGTGAAGAGGACTATAAAGGAGTCTACTAAAAAATTGAAGGCTAAATTGGATGAGAAGAGAAAGGATGTTCAATTTGAGATAGGGGATTATGTCATGGTACATTTGAATAAATCTAGGTTGCAAAAGGGAGTGCCTACCAAGCTATAGATTAAGAGAGTGGGACCCTGCAAAATATTAGCCAAGTATGGGGCTAATACATACAAAGTGGATCTACCTATTGATTTGAGCATCTCACCTATTTTCAATGTGGCAGACTTAGTCAATTTTAAAGGACCCTTAACTAAGATATATGTGAATAGAGAGGAGGTTGGAAAAGATGTAGAGCCTAATGTTTTACCTCCCAAGATCCAGAAAAAAGCAGACAAGGTATTAGATTCAAGGGTCAAGAAAACCACCAGACATAAGGTGTAAATGGAACACCTCATAAAGTGGAAGCATAAGCCATAGTCAGAAGCAACATGGCTTGCAGATGCAGACTTTAAGAAATTAGGAATTGCTAATGACATCTTTTCCACATGAGTTACATGACTTACTTTTGTGGGGGAGTATGGTGTAGGAGCACCTAGGTAAGGCTATATTTTAACCTAGGGTTCCTAATCAATTTTTGGCTTGTAGTGGTCTTAGCCAAGCCACTAGTGAAATAAGAGGGATAGATTTCCTAGAGTGTGTTTTTTTTGGTTAGGAGGTCTTACTAAGTCATTTGGAGTCCTTAAGTTATAGTTTGGTCCAAATTTGGGAAAGTTGGAAAGTGTTACAAATGTTGGGGAAACATTGCACTTGTGCATTTAGAGGCCTACATTGGAAAAGGAAAGGGTGGGATACCTATTTCATGGTCTAGTAAGCATAACTGTGCATTTATTTGAGTTTCATAATGAGTTGACCAAGTTTGGGTGCAAGAATGAAAAAGTTGCAAAAGTTGGTGACAACTTTGCAAAATTGACAATGTTGTCGTTGACAACATTTCTTGCTCAAGTGCATTTTCGAGCATATGGTTATGTAACTATCTAAAATAGTTAGTTTGTGCAAGGGTAAACTATTTAAGGCCTCCCTCGACCTGTGTGAAGGGTTGGAAAAAATTTGGTTAATGAACAAGCAAGTTCTCTAAGCATTTTTTATCACTGTTAATGTATTTTCTTATTCATAGTCTTTTAATGGATTGATCTCTGCACTGTAATGTGTGCATGAGGTAGTATATTTAGTTTCTTGATTCTGTATGTGTGTAGATAGTTGTTTGTTTCTATTTCATTGCCTTTTATAAATTTTTTTGGTTTTAACACTGTCATTGGTCTGATCCAGGCAGTTTTTGCTTATGGGGTCATAACTCACCTTCCCACCGTGGCATCTATATGGTTCCTTGGGATTTGTGAGATGAATCCTTGTACATTAATGGTGCAGAAGCTTGGACCTTGGAAAGAAAGTTTGTTATTTTTGTAGTGATTCCCTAGGCGAGCTAGAAGAGCATGGTTAGGAATCATAGTGGATTGCAAAAGAAAATAGAGGGATTGAATGCATTGGTTGCTTCAATCTAAGAGAGGAGGATATGTGTGTGAGGAAGTCCCTTACCTAAGAAGAAGTTATAGTGTGGATTTTTTCTGGGTGAAAGAACAAACCCTTGTGAACACTGTCAGCATTTTGGAAAACCCTTTATTTTAGGCTTAAATATAGAAACCCACTGTAAGGATAGATTGGGGAAGTGAGACTAGATAAATCATAGAGGTTTCCAAAAAGGGTATTAGGAAATGCAATTTTTTTTCCACCTTGTTGAGAGAGTCTTGGATTTATGTTCCAAAAGGTGTGTTTTAAGGCCTAATTCATTATAGCCCTATTTTGTGCAAATTGAAGCAAGTTCTTGAAATAGATAAGGATTTCATTTCATCTTTGTTTTGTTAAGCATTTTCATGGACCCAATGCCCTAGGAACAAAACTTCCTCTCCATTGGTGATTGGTTTTGGTCATGTGTGAACACTTGGTGTGGAGGATGCACAAATACATTCATGAAGAATGTTGGTGATTGAGTTGATTTCATTGTTGATGTAGACAAATTGAAGAGGTGAAGGATTGAGAATGGAGTCATTGTAAGTTAGGGTTTGTGAAGGAACCTAATAGGCTAGATAAGTGGCCTAGTGAAGACCCTAGGAGAAGGTAGGGTTAGAGACCAAGATTTGTCTTTACATCATGTCTCTTGGTGTATATAGAACTCTTCATTTACAGACCACATAAATTTTTTTTGTTCCAGATCTTCAATCCATAATAGATGTTTCCCACCATAGTGATACTCAAATAAGTTGACATTAATGACAATACATTAACTGATAATGTTTATCATCATATATGTAACTTGGTTGACTATCAACAAATGACTTCAAATATATAATCATTTGTAGTTCATCAAGTCACATCAAGGTTGGTAGGTTTGGAAGTAAAGAGAAAGCAAGAAACTAATATACTATTTCTATAGTTTGTATTGACTTATACCTATCGATCCATGGCACCATGCAGGATCCTTAACAGTACGGTTCAAGATCCTGCATATGTAATTCATTTATCATATGTTAGCTAAAACTTATATGATACATATGCTAAAAATTACATAATAGATAACATGAACAGTATGCAGTCATCATAATCATTGTATATTATTTCATTTCTTACCTTTACTTTATTTATACTATGGAAGACCCTCAACAATAGGGTTGACTTTGTAGTCAATTACCTATTTCCACCAAGGGTGACAGAATCACACAACATTTATACATGAAATAAGCACCAACAATTGAGCATCATAAGCATTACATTTGTAATTTGATAAATAATAAATACATTAAATATATGAGTAATAATAGAAACATGTGTATCATAGCTCACATATGTATCTTCATAAGCTATGCTATTAAATGACATGAAAGTGTGCATTGATATGCTATTAAATGACATGAAAGTGTTGACATGGTAGGATGAATGCACTTAGAGCTAAAGCTGACAAGCATCTTTTCACAAAAAAACATTTGATAATTTTAAATCTTTTCAACACAAAAAGTCTTGTTCCTTTAGGTGATAAGCATTCCATGGTTAATTTTACGTAAATTATTTTGTCAATCTTAATTGTTTTAGGAAATTGTTTTGGGAGTTAAAACAATTCATAATTTTTTTTATTATGATTATTTTACTATCGAATCAAAAATAATTTGTTATATTGATTCAATATTTCATTCAATTAATGATTTCCATGTCAATATTTCATTCAATTAAGGATTTCATTCAATGGAATATTAAATTAAGGATATCACATACCTCATACATTTCATTCATGTCATTGATCTTCTTCATCAAACTCATCATCATGACCATTATCATCATCATCATCATCATCATCATCATCATCATCATCATAGACATCACAAACAACATCATCATTTAGGTCTTCTTCTTTGTGAACATTTCCATCAGGAACATCATCAACTAACTGTTGATCATGATCATCATCTAAATCATCTTTTACTTCTTTGGTATCCTCTTCTTCGGTCACATTACACTTTACCGACATTCCTCTTAGAACATGTCTAACAAAAAATGACCAACCTAGTTTATTTGGAACCTCTAAGTAAAATACCTGCTCAGATTGGCTTTGAAGAACATAGTGTTAACCACCTGATGGTAATGGTGATGAAGACCAAGTTTTAGAAGAATATAAGAAAGTGGAATGATTAGATCAGTTGTTAGTTTGTCATTAATATCAAGCAATTAATTTCTAGTTTATATTAAGATTCAATATTAATAGGAGAGGAACTTAATTGAGAAGATAATAAAGATCAGACAATGATAAGGAACTATTGATATAATTTCTTCTTACTTAAAACTTGATGTTGTTAAGTTGATAAAGTAGAAAGGTCAAGTCTGTAAAGGGAAAAACCTAGTTACTGATCAGTGAAGTGTTTACTGGTCGAGCAAAGAAAAGACAATTACCGATCAAGGTTGGTAACTGAGCGAATTCAGACACCGAGTGAAGATATTAACTTAAGTCACCAAGAAAAGAACATAGCATGAATAGAGATTAAATACAAGGAGAAGAATAAATTTAATGCAAAGGAACGCATATCAAGAAGTTTCCAAGCATGAATACGAAGTTAGTTGTAGGATCTATGGTCATGAAAAGTCAAGTTCAAAATTATTGATGTAGATTAAGTGGAAAAAGAAAGTTGTGAGTTCCAAGAAAAATTGCAAGTCACGAGGCACAATTAACTACTTAACTAAGTTGTGAATACATTGAATTAGTTCACTTGAGAAGATTGGATGACTGAGTGTGATTGAGGTAAAATCTAACTGATCAGATTAAGAGGAAAAATAAAGGCCTATATATTGATGAGCTTTTATGTTTAAACAAAGTGGCTAGCAAAGTGATAAGTTGAAGAGCTACCAAGAAGAGTAGTGAAAGAGTTGGATAAATAGTCTAGAGGAGACTGATGAGTTGATGAGTTGTAGGTGCCAATAAGTTTTAGAGAGAAAACAAAGAATTTGATCAAGCAAATTATAGTTGTAGAATCATAGGTCACATTATTACACTATTTCTTACTAACATTTGTAACAAAAAATCTCTTAACCGAGAAGACCTAACAAGTCTTTTTGTAAACCCTTGAGAAAGGTAACATTCTAGGATGAATGTTTAAGCCCTCTAACCAAGCCACTTCTAACAGGGTGAAGATCTTAATAGGTCTAAGGTAAATCCCCTAACAGGGTCACATCTAACAAATGTGCATTGTAATCTTTAATAGGATTAGCTCTTAATCGAGCATACTTCAGAAGAATATTTAAACTTGTGGGTGATAATTCCCACAGAGGTTTTTATCAAATTTGGTTTTCTCATTAAATCTTGTGTTATATGTGATGCTTGATAACTGTGAATTTTATTTATTTAAGTTATATTTTTTTATCAAGTTTGTGAAGATTTTTCAAGTTTCAGTTGTTGTTGTTGTTTGAATCACCAACTTGAATCAGAGGTTTAGGTTTAAAGTACTAAGCGTCAATATGTTCTGATTCAACCCCCCCCCCCTCTCAGTAAACCATCTCTAGTAGGGTAAATCAACAATTGGTATCAGAGTCTGTGCTCTAAGAAGATAAGTTTAAATGTACTTAAGCTAAAGGTCCAAAGATGTATAAGACGGAAGCACCGAAGTTGAATAGGAATAAATTTTCTTCATGGCCTAACAGAATGAGGCTTGACATATCTAGTATTGGAGATTATGCACAGGATCATCTTGAAAATGATTACTCCCCTCCACTATTTGGTCCTCTAACACTTGAGAAAATAAGAGAAAGACAAGAACATACACAAGTGATGATAGATATAACTTCTACTCTCACCGACCTAGAGTTCAATTATTTAGAAGGTTTTACTACTGCTAAGTAGATGTGGGATAGGCTTACACTAGTTTTTGGCAAAGATCAACATGTTTATAAAGGTAAGGCTGAAAGCTCAAGAGGAAATTTTGAATCAATGAAGATGAAAGAAGGAGAAAATATTACTACATATAGCACGAGACTAAAGGAGATTGATATTGCAATTAGAGGTACTAATGGAAACATTAATGAAGAAGATGTTACAAGAAATATACTTAGAAAACTATTACCTATCTATGCCATTTGTGTGTCTTCTATTCAAGAGTTGAGATCCATTCCACAAATGGTTGTTACTTTGGATGCCACAATTGGTAAGATAACTTCTTTTGAGATAAATTATTTTGATAATAGTTTGCCTGCTACTTCTAAGATTGAATCTACATTCAAATCATCCTTGACTATTGGGAAGTCTAGAGATTCTAGATCTAGTGATGGATATGAAAGTAGTACTAGTGAAAGGTTTCATAGTTGTAAGAGTGAGCTTGAAGGTCTATATGCTGAAGATGAAAATAATAAAGTTGGATTTGAAGCATTATTGGCTAGGAGATTATTGAGAGATAAAGGAGAGTACAAAGGTAAGCTACCATTTTAAATGTTTTTCATGCACCAAGATTGGTCACATATCTTCTAATTTTCCTAACAATAATGAGAAGAGAGATAACAGAGACAACAACAAGACTGATAACATATTTAGATGATTTAGATATTTCAAGAACAAAGGAAAGAAAACATGTTACATTACTGAAGGAGGTTCATCTAATGATGACATCGATGAAGATGAAATAGAGGTTATTTGTGTTGCTATTAAAGATAAATTTGATGAAGAAAGGTACATTCTGTTAGCTCTTTTTCTTGTAGTACAACCTTAATGTGACAATATACTTGTATACTTGAATGAAAACTCCTATTTTATGCAAGAGAAAGGCTAATTGATGAGGATTGGATAATATCCTCCTCCTTATTCAAGCTCCACATCACTCAAGCAGGTATTTCCTTATCTACACATATGACTCCTTTCTGATAATAACAAGCTTGTAGATATATAACTGTGAAATAGTTTTTCATAATCTTAGGTAACTAATACCTCGATATTCCCTCTAATCTTATACAATATTTAGCTTTCATAAAGTAAGTTTGAAAACCAGAGAAAACTTAACTCCCAGTAACATGAAATGGAAATGGTTTTTAGTTTATGTTTTGAATTTATGGATCTCTGTAACATCCCTGATCTTACATAAACCAGTGCCTTATCCTATTGGAAACATAGTCAAACATGGCATTGCAAAGATGATCATGAACAAAGGAAAACAACATAGTTTGATATATTTATATGCCTTACATAAAACAAACCTCAAAAATCAAGTTCTACTTATTGATCCACCTGTGTATTTCAAAAATGTAACTTTCTACTCAAATAATTTAAATATTTCCTTGAAAGAGACCTTGAAGTAGATCATACATAACCAACATCCATTGGAAAGACAAGATTGGCAATACCCTTGATATTCCAACTCATAAAAATCTGAATACATATCCTAAATCACAGTTATTCCTTGAATAACTCTATTGCAAGAATTCCTTAAATGATTAACAACAAACAAAACTAACACACCCTGGATGCCCTAGTTTATATGATTCATAAACATAAATGGAGACAACTTGATATCAGAACAACAGTGCTGAGATTGATTCATAAACAAGCAAATAATTGCCTTTTACAATAATGTTATTCTCCAAGACAAAAAGGAAAAAGAACATTGTATATGTATAGAAGAGAAAATATTATAGCAGATCACTTGGAAACTGCTCTTAACCTGTTGCAAAGAGACTGAACAGACTCAGCCAACCTCTCCCAATAGAACAATAGAAAGGGACCCTCAAGACTGAGAAAAGAAGAGAAGATATAGGAGATGGAGAAACCCTAGAAACAATATTTGATTTATACCTATCCTCCTATCCAATTTGATCTGCACTTATTCCCTCTTTTCTCATCTAAAAATTTGAACTTCTTTTTCCTTTTCAAAATCTTACTTTGATCTTTGTCAGTGATTTTAAAAATCTGATCCAACTGCTTCCAAAGTCTGACTTTACCAAAGAAATCTGATTGTTCTCTTGTCAAAATCAGATCTACATCTATCCTCTAAGAAATCTGACTTTGTTCTCTTTTGATGACTGTCAAAATCTGATTCAACTGCCTCCAAAACCTAATTTTTTCTTCTCAGAAAATATCCTCTGTGAATGCTTCAATAAATTTGATTTGACCACAGAAATCTGATCTTTACTTTCTTTCAAAAATCTGATTTTACTCTCCTATGAAAATATCTGATTTTATCTTCCAAATCTATTCTTATCCTCTAAAAATATTCCTTCTCAAGATTGATTTCAAAATCTGATTTCAACAACCTGCCAAAATGCTCCGGGAATGCATATTTTCAAAGACTTTGGAAAAAAAAAGTTGCACCAGACTATGGAGATAAAGCCCTAATTTTGCAAAATATTTTAATCTTTTCAAAAAAATTCTAATTCACTTGAAAATTAGGTTTTTGCATAGACCTCCTCAATCTCCAAGTCTCTTGATGTTTGGGACGTAGCATTTTTGATCCAACGACTACAGTTAGTCTCTTAATCTCTTGATCCTTTTGTACTAACTGCCAACATCTGGCGACCTAGTGACTCAGTTAATATCCTAATCACTTGATGTTTGGCTCCTAACCACTAGCATCTGGTAACCTAGCGACTGAAAGTTATCTCTAGGTTGTGGTGGTTATCTACTGGCGACTTTGTGACTAGCCGCCACGTGTCCAATTTGCCTCATCACCATCAGCGCCACCTATCTGCAAAATTTCTTCCTAGTCACTTAGGCACACTTCCCAATGCATTAGTCACCTGCACATGCACATGAATAGAGCCTCTTTCTCTTCTACACATTTACATATATTTTCCATTTTTCTTATAAACATCACAAATTTTGCCTGCAGGACCAATGTGGGATTAAATCCCTCCAAGTTTTTAAAGCATTTCTAATTTTTGCTCCAAAATAATGGGGCCCACCAACACACTGACTCTTTTAGCCAAGGGGCCTACCATAAGCATCTTAGCTTCTTATTCATTTCATATTACAAGCATCGGAGTATATAAACATTAAAACATTCCCTTCCACTGTGCATGTGGGATAATGCATTTTGTGACTGTTATAAGCAGTTTAGATAGTGCTGCACACAATCGACTGTATCTCATGAACCAAGATGAATTTAGAAAATCACTCTGGTGAGAATCTGGAGAATTAGATTTTTGGCAACATATCCAAAAATGAGATTGTTACAACGGTGGAATTGAAAGATATGCCCCCGCAATATGACTATTTTTTTTGTCTCTTGCAAATTCGTGTTTACAATGAGGGGTAATAAAAAATTTAACCATTTAAAATGTCCTCCATTCTCCAGCTCATGCCCATGTAGCATCTCCATTATATCTTTCAAAATATCACTTTTCTATGGTTTAAAAGTTTAAAACCATCATTGCAATGTTGCATGGGATCTTCTCTGAACTGTTGCGCAAGGTATCATTGCTAGTTTTAAAATTGCCAATTGCATTTTATTGTCAAAACCTTATTTGGATCCTCCATTTAACACATGTTTCCTTCAACAAATACCATTTTTTAAAACCTTTAAAAAGTCTTCCATTACTTTCAATTACTTCCCTATTGTAATTGACGCAAACACTACTTCATTATGGAACATATCTTCTCCATGAACAACAGAGCAATATGTTGTTTCATTCTCTTTTTTATTTGCACTATTTTCCTTCCTTCTTGTGTGGCAATACACCTGCCAATAGTACTTTGTCTTTGTTTTAACATGTGGGATCTTTCCCTTCAATTTGCATAGGATATTGATTGGCTTGGATCTCCTTTTATATGATAGTGTTCATGTTTGTTATACTAGAGGCAATGGCCGACAATAGGTGAGGCATTTCATTTTTATTTCCAACCATCTTTGCAAGCATCCAACATGGAATAAATGATCACGAGGAGTTATCATGCATTTACTTGTCCGCTTCTGACTGGAATGGTTGATTTACAATCTTGAAACACTGAGATCTCAGCTTAAAAATCTTTATCCTGAAATCACCCTACACCTTCAGAATATCTCCAGCATATGAACATAGTCGCCAACTAGATTTTATTGAAAACATTCAGGCCAAAAGATAATAAAACTCAAAGTGGGCAACTTTATCCAATCTGCAAATTAGAGTATTCAAACTTATGCAAACACTGCCAGAAATGCAACTTGAAAAGACATCAGATCACTTCTTGAAGATCTGTCACTTGGTGGAATGACTCATTCATCCACATTAAATACTCACACAAAAGGGCTTTGCCAAATTCATCCTCAAGTGCAATATGTAACTGTTCAAACTTAGCAATTTAGAAAACTGTGCAAATATAATATGCTGAAACAACATAAACTTCATCTAGTTCAGTCATTGAAAGGTTAGCAAGATATGCTCTGAGAATTCACCATCAGATCAAGTAGTAGAATTACATGCCATGAGAATGATTCCATAATTGGTTCTTGAAAACAACTCACAGAAAATGACCATTCTGTTTACTCCAATTCTGCTTTGCACTGTCAAACTGCACAAACTGCCTTTGAAACTGAAATCATAAAGTCATCCAGATGAACCTTCAGAATCTGAACCTCTGAAGCTTGATTCACCCTCACACATGGAACATGAAGTCTCAAATATCTTGCATTGAAAGTGAATTGATCAACTGGTACAAGTCTGCAAAGTTAGCATCTTACAACTTTTTTGATTTTAAACTCAGTGAATATGCAGAATGTGGATTTGGAATCAAGCTGGGAAAGTGGAAAATTGGATTGGTATGAATCTGAAACTCTTTAGGTAGGTACACTTTCATCTTTAAAACATGGGGTAATACTCAATTATGCAGGGTATTCAACCGGATACAACTTACAGAAGCTCAAAGTAGGCTATTCAACAATCTGGGTATAACAGAGAAATTGGATAGTTCTGGAGAACCAACTTTAGGGAATCTAAAAACCTACCAAACCAACTTGAAATGGCTTGGGTTCTGAAATATAAGCTCAATGATGTACATGTAGAACATTCCCAAAGTGGAAAACTATGAAACCTAAAATTATGCAAGATATTCAGATGCAAACTGGGCAAGTTACAGCAATTTGACACTTAAATCAGCAAATGCAGAATGGACAAGTGCTCAAATCAAGACATCACTAATTGACTCAAAACTTGAAACTGACAACCTGGGATGTCTTCTTATGCCAAAACAAGAGTAACACCTGACATTTATGAAAAACTTCATAATTCCATCAGGGCAAAAACGCTTAAAAAGCACTCATAAGGGGTCAAAATGCAAAATTTTTAACAAGGTACTCAAAAACCCTATTGTATTTTTGAGTACCAACATGTTGACAAAAAGTCCCTAATATCACAAGTAATTAAAAATGATATATGGATTATAGAAAACAGTTTCCCACACCACATGACTAGTGATACTGATAAGTTTATTACTTTGAAAGAGCATAATGGTGGCAATGTTAGATTTGGAAATGATGCCCCATATCCTGTAAAAGGAAAAGGTTCTATAATTCTAATGAACAATACTAAGTGTGATCATGTCTATTGGGTTGAAGGCTTGAAATACAATTTTTTGAGTGTGGGATAACTAAAAAATACTGTTCACCAACTAGAATTTCAAAATAAGAAGGTTAAAGTATTTGATCATAAGGGAAGACTGATTTCTATCAGAGGTCAATCTAAAGGTAACTTATTCTACCTTGATACATCCATAAAGAGTTGTTTGTTTGCTAAGACTGAAGATTTATGGCTATGGCACAAAAGGCTATGCCATGTTAATTTTGTAAACTAAATCAAAGTAAGTAAGAACAACATAGTATGAGTTCTACCAAGTCTAGACAAACCTAAGAATGTAATGTGTAATGGATGTCAAGTAGATAAGATGACTAAATTGAGCTTTGCAAGAAAAACCTATAATACAAAAGGTATATTGGAACTGGTACACACCGACCTATGTGGTCCCATGAGAACACAAAGCTACTATGGAGATAGATACTTCATATTGTTTGTTGATTATTATTCTAGAATGATATTGGTTATGTTTTTAAAAGAAAAATTTGATGATTTTCAAATGTTTAAGTGGTACAAGGCTAGAGTAGAAAAATAAACAGGGAAACATCTGAAATATCAGAGATTTGACAGAGGCAAAGAGTTTACATCTAATGAATTTACACTCTTATGTAATGAACATGGTATAAAGAGGCAGATGTCTGCACCGAGAACACCACAACATAACGGTATAGCTGAAAGGAGAAATAGTTCCACTGTGGATTGTGCAAGAACACTGATTATTGAGAATGGGATTTGTCAAACCTTCTGGACAGAAATAGTCAACACTATTTCTTATACACTTAACCGAGTCCAACTGAAGAAGGGAACAAACAAAACACCTTATGAGATCTGGTATGGACGTAAATTGAATGTAAGTTACTTCAAAGTATTTGGAAGTAGGTGTTATATTCATAAAGATGCAAGAGATGGAAAGTTTGACTCTAAAGGAGATGAAGGAATATTTTTGGGATATTCTACTAAAAGAAAAGCCTACAAATTTTTGAATAATAGTACAAAAAAAATTGTAGAAAGTGCAAATGTGAGGATTCATGAATTTGCAGTGAAGAATGATGAAGACATCAGGAAGGAACCCAAGGATTATCAGAGATTTTTTATGTACAAAATGAGATCCCTGAAACCCTATCAAAAGAACAAACCAAGGAAGAAGATGACCAGAGAGAGCTTCCACCGAATGATGGAAATGAAGGGTTACCAACGGCTATCGAGCTGGTATTGGAAAAATATGTAAAGAGACACCACTCACCAAGAAAAATCATTGGAGATAAGACTGATGGAGTTCAAAAAAGAAGCAAGGTAAGAGAAAATACATGTATAATATCTGAACTTGAACCAAGAAAAGTAAAAGATTCTTTAGAAAGTGAATATTGGATGAAAGCAATGAAGGAAGAGATAGATCAAATTCAAAAGAATAATACATGGACTTTGGTACCGAGACTAAAAGATAAAAATGTAATCGATACTAAGTGGATTTTTAGAAATAAGATGAATGAGCATGGTAATGTAATCATAAATAAGGCAAGATTAGTTTACAAGGGGTATACACAAGAAGAAGGAATTGACTATGGTGGAAATTTTGGACCTATTACCAGATTAGAAGGAGTAAGGATTCTACTAGAATATGTGTCTTACAAGGGATTCAAAGTTTATCAAATGGATGTTAGGTTTGAATTTCTCAACGGTATTCTTGAAGAGGAAGTATATATAAAACAAGCTGAAGGATTTGCTAAGAATACTAACCAAGACATGGTATGCAAATTATAGAAAGCATTATATGGCTTAAAACAAGTGCCCCATGCATAGTATGAGAGATTTTATTCATATCTAATCCAAATAGGATTTCAAAGAATAAGTGAAAATAACAATGTGCATCTAAAATTTGATTATACTAACAAGGTTTTAATTTATGAGATATTTGTTGATGACATTATCTTTGGAGGCAATGACACATTGTGCAGATCTTTTGTTGAAGGAGATGAGAAAGGAGTTTGAAATGTCTATGATTGGAGAGATTAAGTTCTTTCTTGGACTTCAAATTCAACAGGTAAAGGATGGGATCTATATTACACAAGAAAAATATATCAAGGAGATCCTAAAGACTTTTGGTATGGATGACTCAAAACTAGTTGGAACATCGATGGTCACTAGCTACAAGTTATCTAAAGAGGATGAGTCACAAGAAGTCAATGAGACACTCTACCAATCCATGATTGGTAAGTTGAAATATGTAGTGCACAATAGACCTGATATTTCTCATGCAGTAGTAATTGTTGCAAGGTTTTCTTTTGATTTGAAGGAAACACATATGTTTACAGTTAACAGAATTTTTAGATATCTAAAAGGCACTGAAGATATCGACCTACTATTCAATAAAGGAGGATACTTTGAATTAAAAGTCTATATTGATGCTGATTGGGCTGGAAACATTGATGACAGAAAGAGTACAAGTGGAGGATCATTATTTTTCAGAGAAAGACTAGTTACATGGCTACGCAAGAAACAAAATTGTATATCATAGTTTATTGTTGAGGCTAAGTATGTTGCTGGAGCTATGAATTGTACAAACATTGTGTGGATCAAGTAGCTACTAGAAGGTATGAAAGAGGAGATCATCAAACTAGTCACTATCTATTGTGGCAATACAAGTGCAATAAACATATCAAAGAATATGGTAATGCACTCAAAGACCAAGCACATATCTATCAAGTATCACTACTTGAGATAGCAAGTACAAGTCAAGCTTGTAATGTTGGAGTATGTGAATTTAAAAGAATAGTTTCTGACATATTCTCCAAGCCACTAATGAAGGATGCTTTTGAGTATCTCAGAAGTAAATTATGGTTCCTACCCCTATCCAACATTCATTAAATGTAAGAGGCATGTTTCCTCAATTCTAAAACACAATAGAATATCTAAATTTGTGAGTTGATGATGAGTGATCACAATTTAGGTGATGTCGAAAGTTATGAAAGGAATTATGTATGCAAAGAACAAATCAGTACATGCAAGGTATGATTCACTACTTGAACAAGATTTTCGGAGTATGGATCTTAAGCATTGTTGTCAAAGAGGAAGAAGTATGTAATTGATGAGTATGAAATTGATGACTCAACAAGAGAAATAAGCACAAGGGTGAAGTAAGTACAAAGAAGAAGAAAATGATGAATACAAGTAAAGAAGACTACATGAAAGAAGGAGAATGTAACAGAAGGAAAAGAGGAAGAAAAAGCTAATAATACAAAGAGATCAAAGTAAGCCATCATCAATTGATAGTATTTTCATCAATGACAAAGAGGGAGATTGTTAACCAAATGATGGTAATGGTGATGAAGATTGAGTATTAGAAGAATACAAGAAAGTAGAATTATTAGATTAGTTGTTAGTTTCTCATTGATGTCAAGAAATTGATTTTTAGTATATATTAAGATGCTATATCAATCAGAGGGGAACTTAATTGGGTAGATAATAAAGATCAGAAAATGATAAGGAACTATTGATATAATTATTTCCTACTTAACATTTGATGTTGTTAAGTTGGTAAAGCAGAAAGGTCAAGTCGGTAAAAGGAAAAGCCTAGTTACCAAGTAGTGAAGTGTTTGTTGGTTGAGCAAAGAAAAGATAGTTACCGAGCAAGGTTTGTAACCGAGCGAAGTTAGACACTGAGTGAAGATATTCACTTAATTCACCGAGAAAGGAATATAGCATGAACAAATATTAAATACAAGGAGAAGAATGAATTTAATGCAAAGGCATGCATATCAAGAAGTTTACAAGAATAAAGATGAAGTCAGTTGCAATATCTACGGCCATGAAAAGTCAAGTTCAAAATCAGTGATGTAGATTAAGAGGAAAAAGAAAGTTGTGAGTTCCAAGAAAAAGTGCAAGTCATGAGGCATATTTAACCGCTTAACCGAGTTGAAAATACATTGAATCAATTCATTTGAGAAGATCGGATGACTGAGTGCAATTGAGGGAAAACCTAACTGTGTGCATAAATGTTGTCACACTTCTATGAATCATTCCATTCAAGGTTGCTCAAGAATGAGGCCTCAAATATAAATCCATAGCTCTCTAGTCATGGATGTGTAAAAATGTAAAATGAAGGTCCTCAGATTGACCTAGTTGTGTCTATTGCAAATACACCATGAAACGAGAGATTTGAATGCATGAAAATGAAATATAATCTAAATGATAACAATGCATATTAGTCTATGAAAGGAAATATGATTGCAAATTTAATCTATGGAAATAAACATGATTCTAATCTATATGAGTAGCCATGAATGCAAGAATAAAGAAAACAAGAAGAGAGCTTGAGTGCTCAAATTCTCCTCCAAAATTGCTCTCCAAACCTGCAGCATAATAATATTATGAAAACCTAATATGAAAATGAGAAGGAGAG
>MU228407.1:315085-348108 GCA_018584345.1 Thuja plicata
AAAACATCAACATAAGCTGCAACTAAATCAGAACATAAACATCTCAAAAGTACCCTGATTACAAAATCAGGTGCTGAATATATAACACAGGATTCCACCGATCCTCAAAAGTATGAAAAGTCTCGCTAATAGTCAAAGTATGTCAAAGCATAAACTGCTGAAAGCATGAAACAAAATAGTAAACTATAATAGTCTAGTGTAGGTCTCACAATAGAGCATCCATAAAAAGTGATTAAGTATATTTTAGTACAAATAGAAGATAAAAATGAAAATATAGTTGTCAACCCAATTCTCACTTGTGGCTTTGTCGACTTGCTCACCAAATGCTATAATAGAAAGATCAGAGGCAAAGAAAATATAGGTAGTTGGAGCGAAATTTATGTACAGACGACAACATATTATATATGCATTTACATGGTATAAAAAGAGAATCAAATTGAAATTAATAACTTTTGAAAAAAAATCAATTCAATACTGTAACACATATTTATATTTGTCTCTCAATATGTGTACAACTATAGTAAATAGTGCAAGAACATGTGTTAGAATAGTACGACCATGAAGCAGGCCCTTGTTTGTGCATTAGACTTGTAGAGAAAATCTATGAAATTATATGGTTTTAAGAAGAAATAGTTTCCAAAGGTGTATTTGGTTGGTGTAGATGTTGTAATGACTATCAGGATAGTCTAATATGATGCAAAATTCAGATTTATACCATTATATAAATTTGTAGAAATCTCAGGTTCAATGTTGTCAAGATTGCTAGTTTATGTCTGTTGAAGACAATTATTCAATTGTGTATTGTGATTGATGTTACACATGTATATACACTTATGAAGTGATGTTACACAAATGTCTACATTTAGACCGAGCACAGTTGGTGAATAGAATGAGTTATTTCAGTGTTAACAGAGTTTAGTTGGGTATTGAAGAAGTTCAGTGTTGACCGAGTCACTCGGGCATTTTAGTCATGGTCGGGAATTCAGTGGCAAAAAAAATAACAGTGATTTACATTCTATAATTAATTGATTGTATAAGGTAGAATGAATTTTGATTTATTATTTAGAATTATATTCAAGATGACTTAGCAGGGCACATCATATATATGAAAAGTCAAGTTTGGATTGAATGTGTGGTAGAGAAAAATAAGAAGTGGAAGGAAAAAGAAGAAGTGTGGAATTATTTGATATGAAGAGTGAAGGTGAAATCAGATAGGATTCTGATTGATCACTTAGAGCTGCAATAGAAAATCTAATTAGCAAGGATCCAGTCTTAATCAGAATAGAGATCTGAATCAACAAAGACAGTTTCTTATATATACATGTCAATTCATTGTTACTCTCTAACAATTGTAGCAATGATCTCAAATCTCTTAACAGAGACTTAACAGTCTTTTTGTAAATCCTCTTACAAGGTAGCATTTCTATGTTGAAGTGTTGAAGACCTCTAACAAGGCCACTCCTCATAGGGTGATTAAATTCTCTAACAGGGTCACACCTAATAGTGTGTTAATGTAACCTTGAATAGGGTTGGCTCCTAACAGGGCTCACTTCAAAAGAGTGAAAAATAGTAACTAGTTACATTAGTGTTTTTTCCCATATTGGGTTTCCACGTTAAATCTTGGTGTCACCTGTGTATATGTTATTTGTTTCATGCTTTATGTTTCTGCACTTAATCACTAAAGTATAATTGCATTGGATATTATAAAGATTGCTTTGACACCCGAGTTACAGAAGAATATCTTAATTGATTGAGTAACAGTATTAAAGTATTTAAGACATCTAAGGGACAAAAGATTAGTTTTGGATTAACTGATTCACCCCTCCCCTCTCAGTTACTTATCTCATTTCCAACAATTGGTATCAGAGCTTCAAGTGCTTTTAGAGAAGGTTTCAAGACCCAAGCTAAACATCAGAGATGTCTTATAGAAGGGAGATCCCAAAACTAAACAAAGACAACTTCCTAGCATGGAAAGAGCCAGTGAAGCTACATCTATCTACTATCAGAGATGCTGGTTTGCAATTTTTGGAAAGAAAATATGTGGAACCAACAAGGACTATGACTGTGGAATAGATGATGGAATAGAAGCTTCATAACATAATGATGATTGATATAGCCTCTTCACTTAGCTAATCAAAATTTGATGAAGTCAAGGACTTCCCTATAGCCTATGATATGTGGAATAAATTACTAGACATTCATGGAGGAGATGCAAATGTAAAGGGAGCCAAATCAGAAAGTCTAAGAGGACAATTTGACCAAATGAAAATGAAAGAAGGAGAAGACATTACAAGATACAGTGAAAGAATCAAGAAGGTTGTGAGTGCCATTAGAGATGCAGGTGGAATAATTGAAGATACAACAGTGGTCATCAAGGTACTAAGAATTTTACTTCCCATCTATGCTATTAGAGTTTTAGCTATTCAAGAGATGAGGTGCAATAAGGACATAACTCTGGATACATTAGTGGGAAGGCTTACAAATTTTGAGCTGGACAACTTTGAAAATTACTCTCCTAGCTCTAGCAATCTTGAGTCTACATTCAAAGATAAATTAAACCTTGGTAAGAAGGATAGATACTCAAAAGGGAAGCAGATTGAAAGTGACAGTGATGATGAATCTGATGATGAAGATCTTGACATCATTAAAGCATTACTTGCAAGAAGAGTTGCAAAAAGAAAGATACCATTGATTTGTTTTTCATGCAATAAGGTTGGTCACATTGCTACAAAGTGTCTGAACAAAGAAGACAAAGATGAGGAAAAGTTCAAAAAATTCAAGGATTTCAAGAGCTACAAAATCTACAAGGATTAAGGTAAGAATTATTGTTATATTGCTAAAGATTCTTACAGTGATGAAGAAGAAGATGAAATGGTTTATATTGCTATTAAGGATGAGTCAGATGAAGAAGTTGAAAAGACAACACTTTTCTCACACATCAATAAAAATGACACATGGATAATTTATAGTGGTTTTTCTCATCACATGAATGGTGATAAAACAAAATTTGAACATATTGAACACTATGATGGTGGGAGTGCCAGTTTTGGGAATGATGAACCTTTCCCTGTGAAAGGAAAAGGTTGCATTACTCTGACAAAAGGAATCAAATGTGATAATGCTTATTGGGTTGAAGGATTGACGAGAAATATACTCAGTGTAGCACAGCTGAACAACATTGGCCTCAAGGTAGAATTCATGAATGGTAAGGCCAAGCTCCTGGATGGTAAAGGGAACCTAGTTGGAACTGGCAGGCAAACAAAAGGTAATCTATTTTATCTTCATCTCACTGAATGTTCATGCTTTATTGCACAAGTAGAATAAATTTGGTTATGGCATAAAAGGTTGTGTCATGTAAATTTTGATAATTTGGTAAACATAAGCAAGAACAAGAGAGTCAGAGGTATTCCTATTTTGAAGAAACTTGAGTTAGCAATATGCAAACAATGTCAAATTGGAAAGATGAGCAAGAAAAGTTTCAAAAGAAAGAATTACCATACTGATGAAGTGTTTGAATTGGTACATACAGATCTATGTGGACCAATTGGTACAATAAGATATACTAGAGAGAATTATTTTATTCTATTTTTTGATGATGATTCCAGAACGATGACTGTCGTGTTTCTCAGAGAGAAATCAAAATTTTTTCAGAAATTCAAAGGGTATCTTGCAAGAGTTGAAAAGGAAACAGAAAAGAAACTAAAATTCCTAAGGTCTGACAGAGGAGGAGAATTCATTTCTAATGAGTTCAATGAATTTTGTGATGAGAGAGGAATCAAAAGATAGGTATCTACCCCTGGTACACCATAGATAAATGGAATAGAAGAAAGAAGAAATAGATCCATTATGGATTGTGATAGAACCCTGATGATTGAAAAGAATGTTGCTGCCAAATACTAGAAGGAGGCCATCAACACCATAGTGTTCACCTTGAACCAAGTTCAACTAAAGAAAGGTAGTAACCAGACACCTTTGTAATTATGGTATGGCTATAAAACTAATGTTCATTATTTCAAAGTATTTGGAAGTAGATGCTACATCTTGAAGGAAGCAAGAAATGGAAAAATAGATGCAAAAAGTGATGAAGGAATATTCCTAGGTTACTCATGTAAAAGCAAAGCATACAAATGTCTAAATCTTACTACTCATAAATTCATAGAAAGTGTACATGTCAAGATTGATGAGTTTGCAAAAAAATGTGAAGGAGAAGAGCAGTAAAGAGAATGAAGAATACAAGATCTTTGTGTATCATGAACCTGATACTATACCTATGACTCGAGCAATGGTGATTGGACTGCAAAACTGTCGACCACTAAATATACTAGCACAAACTATACAATCTAAGTTGCAAACTATGAAACCCGATCTACTGGTAGAAGAGACCAAGTTATGGACAGAGGGAACTGAAGCACAGATAGAGGGAACCCGAGTCACAAATAGTGGAACCTGAGCATCAGATAGAAGAACAGGAAAGAATGTTTGAGAATGACAGACCTAGTGGATCAAGTCCACAATCTAGACTGAAGGATCTAGTACTTTCAAAATATGTTAGAAGGCATCATGCACTTGAGAAAATAATTGGAGATCAGACAGAAGGTGTAATGACAAGGAAAAAACTCAAAGGTACATGTTTACCAAGTGAATTTGAACCTAGAAATGTTAAATATGCATTGAATGATGAAAGCTGGATAGAGGCAATGAATGAATAAATTGAGTAGATTGAGAAGAACAAAACTTGGAATCTTGTGCCTAGGCCAAAGGAAAAGAATGTGATTGGAACCAAGTGGGTTTTTAGAAATAAGAAGAATGAAAATGGTAAAGTCTCTAGAAACAATGCCAAACTAGTTTGTAAAGGATATGCTCAAGAAGAGGGTATTGATTATGGAGAAATTTTTTCTCCTGTTGCAAGACTTGAAGGAGTTAGAACCCTTCTAGCATATGTTGCACATAAAGGATACAAAGTATATCAGATGGATGTTAAATCTATATTTCTGAATGAAATCCTAGAAGAAGAAGTCTACATTGAACAACCGGAAGGATTTGTTGATCCTAGCAGAAGAAATATGGTTTGCAAGAAACACAAAGCATTGTATGGACTGAAGCAAGCACCTAGAGCCTAGTATGAAAGACTACATAGCTATCTAGTAAGTATTGGATTTCAGAGAACCAATGATAATAGTAGCCTATACATCAAAGAAGGACCTCAGAAAAAATTATTGTAAGTAGAGATATTTGTTGATGATATATTATTCACTAGTTATGATGACCTATGCAAAGAATTCTCTGTAGCTATGAGTAAAGAATTTGAGATGTCTATGTTTGGTGAGATCAAATTCTTTTTTGGATTACAAGTACATCAAATGAAGGATGGTATCTACATTACTCAATCAAAATATATCAAGGAGATACTTAAGAAATTTTGTATGGAAGATTCCAAACCTGTTGGAACACCCATGTGTACTGGACATAAATTGTCAAAGGATGATGATTCAAAAGAGGTAGATCAGACCAACTATAGATCCATGATTGGAAAATTGCAATATTTTGTTCACACTAGACCTGATATTGTATTGGAAGTTGGTATTATTGCAAGATTTTTAGCTAATCCCAGAGACAATCACCTAATGGCAATAAAAAGAATTTTGAGATATTTGAAGGGTACTAAAGACTATGGTTTATGGTATAAGATAGGTAGGAAATTTTATTTAAAGGAATTCATTGATGTTGATTGGGCTGGAAGTGTCAATGATAGGAAAAGCACCAGTGGTGGAGCTTTCTTTCTTGGAAAGAGGTTAGTGTCTTGGAATAGAAAGAAAAAAAACTATATCTCTTAGTCTACAATAGAGGTAGAATATGTTGTTGCAGCAGTGAACTATTCAAACATCATATTGATCAAGCAATTGTTGTCAGGAATGAAGGAAGAAGTAAAAGAACCAGTTCTTATCTACTGTGACAACACCATTTCCATTAACATTTCAAAGAATCCTGTGATGCACACCAAACCCAAGCATATAGCAATAAAATATCATTTTTTGAGGGAATTGGTACAGAATAAAGAAGGTTGGAATATGTGAATACCAAAGAACAAGTTGCATACATATTCATCAAACCTTTACCTAAGGATGCATTCTTGTATCTTAGAGGAAAACTAGGGGTGATTCCCCTAACTAAAGCTCACTAAAATATAGTTGAGTGATGCATCAACCCAAGTGATAGTGAAGATCTATCAGTTGATGTAGGTACATCAGAGCACATTGTAGATGAATTAGTACATTCAGGTACATTACAATTATAAAGTGAAATAGTATTGATAAACAAATTATGGAGTCTTTGGCATCTTTTGTCAAAGAGGCAGAGTTTTCTATAATACATAATAATAAGACAAAAGAGGGAGATTTTGATGTTAGAGGGAGTTTTTGGATGAGAATTAGAATGCAGCTAACGACATTAAAGAAATTTTTTTGTTGCTCTACAATTCTATGTATTATGACATGTTGTGTCGCCATCAATGCCAAAGAGGGAGATTGTTGAAGACAATTATTCAGTTGTGTATTTTCATTGATTTTACACATGTATATACAATTATATAGTGATGTTACACAAATTTTTACATTCAAACCGAGCACAATTGGTGAATAGAATGACTTATTTCAGTGTTAACAGAGTTCAATCGAGTATTTAAGAAATTCAGTGTTGACCAAGTCACTCAGGCATTTCAGTCATGGTCAGGCATTCAGTGGCAGCCAACTAACAGTGATTTAAATTCTATAATTAATTGATTATATGAGGCCGACTAAATTTTGATTTATTATTTAGAAGTATATTCAAGCCGACTTGGCAGGGCTCATCATATATATATGAAAAATCAAGTTTGGATTGAATGTGTGGCCGAGAAAAATAAGAGGTGGAAGGAAAAAGAAGAAGTGTGGAATTTTGTGACATGAAGAGTGGAGGAGAAATCATATAGGATTCTGATTGATCACTCAGAGCTGCAATAGAACATCTGATCAGTAAGGATCTAGTCTTAATCAGAATAGAGATCTGAATCAGCAAAGACAGTTGCTTAGACATACAGGTCAATTCGTTGTTACTCTCTAACAATTGTAATAGGGATCTCAAATCTCTTAACAGAGTAGACTTAACAGTCTTTTTGTAAATCCTCTTACAAGGTAGAATTTCTATGTTGAAGTGTTGAAGACCTCTAACAAGGCCACTCCTCACAGGGTGATTAAATCCTCTAACAAGGTCACACCTAACAGTGTGTTATTGTAACCTTTAACAAGGTTGGATCCTAATAGGGCTCACCTTAGAAGACTGAAAAATAGTAACTAGTTACATTGGTAGTTTTTCCCATATTGGGTTTCTACGTTAAATCTTGGTGTCACCTGTGTATATGTTATTTTTTCATGCTTTATGTTTCTACGCTTAATCACTAAAGTATAATTGCATTGGATATTATAAAGATTGCTTTGACACCCAAGTTACAAAAGAATATATTAATTTACCGAGGAACAATGCTAAAGCATTTAAGACATCTAAGGGATAAAGGATTTGTTTTGCAGTAATTGATTCACCCCTCCCCTCTCAATTACTTATCTCATTTCCAATAATGTTGAGTTTATGTGGTTTCATTTGAAATTATATTTATGCAATTTTTGAATATTAAATTTCATTTAGTACATTAAAAAGATAACTCTTAGATATTTTTATGACTATCAAGATAGTCCAATATGATGTGAAATTCATACCAATATATAAATTTGTAGAAATCTCAGGTTCAATGTTGTCAAGGTTGCTAGTTTGTGTTGAGTTTTTGTAGTTTTGTGTGAAATTCTATTTATGCAAATTTCAAATATTAAATTTCATTTAGTAAATTACAAAATATAAATTATATAGAGAAAGACAAAACATATCTCACTCAAATGATTAACTTGTCCAACTCCTCTCTCAATCATGAAATTACAATTTAAATGCAATCATATCTCAAAGTGTGACTTGGAACAAAGTCAAATTGGTTGCAACAAAAACTCTCACCCTTCCAAGAAAATAAGTGAAGAATTAATCTATGCCCATATTATCTTTTTAAGGATCAACCATCCATCTTTTCTATGATACTTCTAGTTATTTCTAATTTTCATCTAAGCATTTTTGTAGCATCTATTATGCATTGATTTTGAATAGATGAACTTCGATGCAAAATAGAATTTTAAAATAAAAATAAATGACAAAAATGTGGTAGGTTCATCACAGAAGAAGAGGAAGATGGTATATTTGCGACTGGTTCACCTAAATTTATCCCACAAGGGAATAATAGAACTCTGTTTGCACTCCCCCACTGAACAAACCTACATCTTGAACGAGGCTAAATTAGACCCAAAAGAGTAGATCCAGGGGGCCATACCAATTACCTTATTATGAACTTATCTATGAAACACAATCCTTGATATTAGGGTTTGGTTTTATGCAAGAGTGGTTTGAACCAAATGTATTACAACAGGGAAACTTAAAAGTGATACTAAATAATAATAATGCTTAGGGGTTATTATATTTCTTGTAAAATCCTATTCATATGTTTGATAATTTGCAATACATACCTATAATTGAGGAAGAAAATGAGATAAGAGACATGTAACATCTTGTAGTAACTGCACAACAACCCACAGTAAGCAATTTAGACTCTATAGCTCCACTATACTTTTGCTGACATAGGTATGAAATCACATTATACTAACAAACATGGTGATATAACACACCTAAAGGTATATGTCATGAGTATCTTTCTTATTCAAGACAATGTGTGGTATCAAGTAATTAGCAACAGGTTGAAACTCTTGCTCAAGCCCAGGCATGGGGACTCCAATCAACTATTTAAACAAAACAAAAACCATTAATATCTTGAAATAAAACCACCCAAGAGAATATATATTCAATTTTAAAATTTATACTAAATGGTAATTATTAAATGCATAGAATGTACCACCATTGACCATTGATAAAGAAAATTAGTATGGTTTCATGTCTTTCCGATAGGAGAAATCATCGGCCAAACAACACAAATCTAGATTTACATACATGTTGTAAGCTTCAAAACACTTTGTGCCCTCAGTCGTCTCTTCTCTAGTGCGCAAACTTCTCTATATCGCTTAACATAATGAACAAAAATGTAACTTTATTTTTCTTAATTTATGCTCATGGTTTTCAAAATTATGACCACCATGGGCATTGACTCTTCTATCATCGTAATCTCGACTAACACAGGCATGGATTAAAAAAATCAAAATTGTCCTTCCATAACCTGACCAAGAAAAACAAATATAATGCCACGTTGGATATTTCCATTGAAAATTGGGGTGAAATGTATTAGTGTGCCATCCAGGGATTCAATGATTTCCATAGTACCATCTATCTCACGCTTGATTCACGCATGAAATCTGGGGATCCAATGGCTTCCATAGTATAAATTTGTATTATTTAAATTTTATATCCAATTTATTTTATTATGTTATTACTTTTTAAGAATCTCCTTGACGTAACCTATGCGACCACTTCTGGGGTGAGGTCCCCATAAGTTGCTACTCCCCATGACTACTCAATGCACCTAGTCCTATGACTAAACATCAAAATAAGGAGGCCAATACAATAAGATTATCCACTTGGTCTAAACTAAGGACAATGATAGAAGACCTTGTCCACTTGGTCTACATCAAGGACATAAGAAAAATACTTTGTCACTTGGTCTACACCAAGAACATGAATACAATATTGTGTCCACTTGGTCTAAACCGAGGACATGGTACATCACAACTTGTCCACTTTTTCTACACCAAGGGTATGCACATAAAACATAATGTCTACTTTTTCTACACCAAGGACATAGATCCAAAAAGCACCAACAAATAGAAAAGCCATCACTAGAAGACAAATGCAAGGTGCAAATAAAAATTCACTCAATTGGACACTTTTCCAAGAGCACATATTCCAATGAAATCCATCAAACATATTGATAGAACACAAGGAAATCTATCAAATCCCAAAAGCACAAGAAGTCCCAAATTTCATCAATAACCAACAAATCATAATAAAGAACACAAAACATGAGGAGATGAAATAAGGTGATCTCAGTAGGTCTCCAACCAAGAGAACAGGTTACTCAAATTCCTATCACAAGAATATCTCTACCATATTGGGAGATGCAGTCTCAACTCGTCAAAAGAAGAATCTATAAACATACCAAAGAAATGGCCACAAACACAATCCTAGAAAACAAGAGTAATACAAAGAGCACAAGTATGCTTTATTGGCATATATGCTAAGAGAATGAATGCCTAGATGATATGAGGTGTGCCTCACTATTTGCACTCAGTCACAAGGCTCAAAAAGGAAAAATAATCATAAAGGGAAACTATTTATGGCAATAAATGGCTAGGTGCACTATCCAGAAAACTAGTCTAAAACCCAAAGTTCAAATCATGATATTAAGTAACTAGAATGTCTTATATTTGTTCCAACTATGTATTCCAACTACAATCCTAAGATACATCAAAGGAAAATTTACAAAATTTTCCAACATGGCTAAAATCCCAAATGGGAGATCAAGAAAAGGGAGGAACACAAATAAATGCCCAAAAATGAAATTCAAAATCTTAAATTGAAATTAAAACCCATTGGTTCTCATAATTCAAATTTTGACATCGTGGGAGAAAACAAATAGCCTAATGTCAAAAATTTTATAATTGAAAACCCACATACTCGTAAAAACCCAAATGGACATAAAAAAAATCACAAAAGTATGAAAAACATAGATACATCATGTTATTGCATTCCAATCAAGAATGAATTAAATATAGAAATTCCTACCTCTTAATCAGGTGGAAAATCATAACAGAGTGAAATAAATTGATACTCCATAAAAACCAAAATGATTCCAAACAAGAGGGAGCAATTGTGACATGAATCCAATGAGCCACTACTCACAAAATTTAGACACCCTAGTCGCTCCCAATGAACAAATTTCAAATTTATCCACAAGAGGGTTAGAGAAAATTCACAAAACTCCATAAAGAAAAGTGAATAAAACATTACTTTTGAAACATAAGAAAAATCTTTTCTAAAAAGGAATTTCCCAAATTAATAATTCAAATATATAATAAAACACTCAAAAACTCAAATAGAATTCCTAAATTCCCAGAGGATAATTAAATCAACTCTGATAATATATTATGCCCAAGGCACAATTTTGTCGGCGATTGAATAATCAACATTTAATAATATCAATCAACATATATTAAAATATAATATAAGTGAGACCTCTACGCCTAAAATGCATAGACAATTACTAGTCTAAACAATATTCAAAGAAATCCAAGCTCTTTCCTACATGGTAACCAGAAGGTAATAATGAAAATTAGATACACCATTCCATCCAAGAATGATATGGGCTTAGTATGCAAAATGGCCAATGTAACTATCTCCTATGCCATTGTTAGGGATAAAGACACACTCAAACTTGCAGCTTAGGTGGAATGATTTTTATAAAAGGTTCTTTTTTATGTTTTGGAAGTAAAGTTTTAATCACTTTTCATTATGTATTTTTGTTAATTTTCTCCAACCCTCTCGTGGATAAATTTGAATTTTTCTCATTGGAGTGACTAGGGTGTCTAAATTTGTGGGTAGTGGCTCGTTGGATTCATGTCACAATTGCTCCCTCTTATTTGAAATCATTTTGGTTTTATAGAGTATCAATTTATTTCACCTCGTTATGATTTTCTGCCTGATTAAGAGGTAGGGATTTCTATAAATCCCTACCTCTTAATTGGGTGGAAAATCATAATAGACTGAAATAAATTGATACTCCGTAAAAACCAAAACAATTCCAAACAAGAGGGAGTAATTGTGACATGAATCTAATGAGCCACTACCCACAAATTTAGACACCCTAGTCGCTCCCAATGAGAAAAATTCAAATTTATCCACAAGAGGGTTAGAGCAAATTCACAGAACTCCATAATGAAAAGTGAATAAAAATTTACTTCCAAAACATTAAAAAAAATACCTTTTCTAAAAAGGAATCCAATGAGCTCAAGTGGAAAGATGTCTGTTGGAAGGATGTCTAGTGCCTATTCACTAAAATATGTACACATCAACTCCAACCGCACATAGTATATATAGTTGAAGTACATGCATACAATAATAAAAGTATGCCTAATTGAACAATGACAGTCTAGTGACATGATCATTCATATGTATTAGAATGTTGTGACACTGGTAATTACATATTTAATTTTCAATGTACATTTCATTTAAATTAAAATATTTAAATAATCATTTTATGAAAATATAATAAAATAATAGTGAAAACTCTAAATGTATATCCATCAACATGATAAAGCATAGTATCACCAAAAATATGAGATAAAATCACAGTAACATATACAATTTATAGATAGATTTCTAGTTTTTGATTGTGTGTGTTTTTAAGCATCAACGTTTCGGATCACACTCTGTGATCCATCATCAGGATGAGAGAACAATAAGGATTGTGGAAATCTGATCGATTTAACATATACAATGATCCCCGATCTCGATAACATGTAAACATGATAAACAGTCATAATTTGGTAACCAATGAAACATACATCAGTGAAACCATCAAATCACATCATAAGTCATATAATCTACAATTTCTCATAAATTAAATAAAATAGATACCATCATAACCTCAGAAGGTCTAGCACCCTGAATTAGGTATGAAACAAGTCATAGCACAATGGTTCTCACAACCAGGCCTAAGGCCATATAAAATTGCCGATTCAACAACATAAATCAAAAAATACCAAAGGTACCAACCTCTCACATGTCCAACATGATCACACAATACAAGTATATATCCATATGAATCCTTACCTCTTAATCAAGCGGAAAATTGTAACGGAGTGAAATAAATTGTTACTCTGTAAAAACCAAAATGATTCCAAATAAGAGGAATCAATTACGACACAAATCCAACAAGCCACTACCCACACAATTTAGACATCGTAAGTCACTCCCAATGAGAAAATTTCAAATTTATCCACAAGAGGGTTGGAGAAAATTCACAAAATTCCATAATGAAAAGTGAATAAAAATTTATTTCCAAAACATAATAAAGGACTTTTCTAAAAAGGAACTTCCCAAATTAATAAATCAAATAAATAATAAAATACTCAAAAACTCAAATAGAATTCCTAAAATCCTAGAGGATAATTAAATCAACTTTGATAATAGATTATGCCCAAGGCACAATTTTTTCAGTGATTGAATAATCAACATTTAATAATATCAATCAACATATATTAAAATATAATATAATTGAGACCTCTACGCCTAAAATGCATAGACAATTACTAGTCTAAAGAATATTCAATGAAATCAAATCTCTTTCCTACATGGTAACCAAAAGGTAATAATGAAAATCAGATACATTATTCCATTCGGGAATGATATGGGTCGAATATGAAAAATATCCAATGTAACTATCTCCTATGCCACCGTCGGGGATAAAGACACACTCAAACCTATAGCTCAAGTGGAAGGATGTATGGTGCCTATTCACTAAAATATCTCCACATCAAGTGCAACCACACATAGTATATATAGTTGAATCATGTGCATATAATAATAAAAGTATTTCTAATTGAACAATGACGGTCTGGTGACGTGATCATTCGTATGTATTAGAACGTTGTGACATTGGTAATTATATATTTAATTCTCAATGTATATTTCATTTAAATTAAAATATTTAAATAATCATTTTACAAAAATATAAGAAAATAATAGTGAAAACTCCAAATGCATATCCATCAACATGATAAAGCATAGTATCACCAAAAATATGAGATAACATCATGGTAACATATAAAATGATCCCCGGACTAGATAACATGTAAACATGATAAACAATCATAATCTGGTAACCACTGAAACATGCATCAAAAAAACCATCAAATTACATCATAAGTCATATAATCTATAATTTCTCATAAATTAAATAAACTAGATACCATCATAACCTCAGAAGGTCTAGCACCCTGAATCAAGTATGCAACAAGTCATAGCACAATGGCTCTCACAACTAGGCCTAAGGCCATATCAACTTGCCAATTCAACAACATAAATCAAAAAACCCCAAAGGTACCAACCTCTCACATGTCCAACATGATCACATAATACAAGTATATATCCATATGAATACCTACCTCTTAATCAAGCGTAAAATCATAACAAAGTGAAATAAATTGATACTGTGTAAAAACCAAAATGATTCCAAACAAGAGGGAGCAATTACGACACAAATCCAACAAGCCACTACCCACAAAATTTAGACATCGTAAGTCGCTCCCAATGAGAAAAATTCAAATTTATCCACAAGAGGGTTGGAGCAAATTCACAAAATTCTATAATGAAAAGTGAATAAAACTTTATTTCCAAAACATAAAAAATGCCTTTTCTAAAAAGGAATTTCCCAAATTAATAAATCAAATAAATTAAAAAAATCTCAAAAACTCAAATAGAATTCCTATAATCCTAGAGGATAATTAAATCAACTTTGATAATAGATTATGCCCAAGGCACAATTTTGTCAGTGATTGAATAATCAACATTTAATAATATCAATTAATATATATTAAAATATAATATAATTGAGACCTCTATGCCTAAAATGCATAGACAATTACTATTCTAAAGAATATTCAATGAAATCAAAGCTCTTTCCTACATGGTAACCAAAAGGTAATAATGAAAATCAGATACGTTATTCCATAGAGGAATGATATGGGTCCAATATGCAAAATATCCAATGTAACTATCTCCTATACCACCGTCGGGGATAAAGACACACTCAAACCTGCAGCTCAAGTGGAAGGATGTATGGTTCCTATTCACTAAAATATGTACACATCAAGTGCAACCTGACATAGTATATATAGTTGAAGCACATACATATAATAATAAAAGTATGCCTAATTGAACAATGACGGTCTAGTGATGCGATCAATTGTATGTATTAGAATGTCGTGACACTTGTAATTATATATTTAATTCTCAATGTACATTTCATTTAAATTAAAATATTTAAATAATCATTTTACAAAAATATAAGTAAATAAAAGTGAAAACTCTAAATGCATATCCATCAACATGATAAAGCATAGTATCACCAAAAATATAGATAACATCACAGTAACATATACAATGATCCCCGATCTAGATAACATGTAAACATGATAAAAAATCATAATCTAGTAACCACTGAAACATACATCAGCAAAACCATGAAATCACATCATAAGTCATATAATCTATAATTTCTCATAAATTAAATAAAATAGATACCATCATAACCCCAGAAGGTCTATCACCCTGAATCAAGTATGAAACAAGTCATAGCACAATGGTTCTCACAACCAGGCCTAAGGCCATATCAAATTTCCAAGTCAACAACATAAATCAAAAAATCCCAAAGGTACCAACCTCTAACATGTTCAACATGATCACACAATATAAGTATATATCCATCTAGGCATAAGGTGAATTAAACTAATCACATATAGAAACAAGAAACATCTAGAGCCGAACAAGGCATCATAAGAGATTTTATTTGAATGCACAAAAGCAGTAACACATATAAAATCAAGGCCACATCCATCAGAACTTCATGCATAAAGAAAATGGGAGAGGAACTATAGATGGTGGACTCCTTTGCTTGGTCTTCAATGAGGGAAATAATTTTGATCCATGGAGAAGATAGACTTGGAAAATGTCTTGAAATGCTTGAGATGCAAATTTGTAGGAGAGAGCTTGAATTATTGTGATGTTATGATACAAATTAGGAGAGATGGGTTGTTTATATACCTCTCACAACATTTTGGGGTTCAAAACTTTAAGGATAGGAGATGCTTGAAATTTCTCTTGATGTAGTCTTGGCCTTGGATCAATGATAGGAAGAACATGAATGCCTTCAAACATGATAGGATCTAGACATTACTCCATATTTTCTAAGCGTGATGCTTGAATTGAATTGATTTATTTATTTATTGAAGTGGATTGCAATTTCACTCCTCCAATTCAAAGTTGATAGATGATTTTCTTGGATCCCAAAATGAGGGAGGTAGCTTCACATTTTTACCTCTCAAAGTCATTTCGAGGCTCAAAATTTGAAGGAGGCCAACTAAGGATTTATTATACTGCTCAAAATTAAAATACCAATTTTGATTTCAAATTTGGCCCAAGTTATCACATCAGGGGTGATTCCCGATGGCAATGTCAAAATTGTTTTGACCTTGATGTTTTGGGTTTCGCTTGACAAGGCATAAATGGCTCAAATTTATGTCAGGGTATTTTGATACGAGGATTCCAAAAATGTGCATGAAATTAGGGTCTAATCACCCATAAAAAGAATGGAAATATTAGACACTAATTTAGGGCCTAAATAAGAACCAAAATTGTAAGTGCTTCTAATTTAGGATGCTAAGTTTATCCCCCACTTTAGCAGGAGTATGAAGCTCCTTCATACTCATGGTAAAGTAGATCAAATCATGGGAAATGAATCTCATCAAGGTAAAAGAGATAAGGCAAACACCAAGCCCGTGAGTGACTTAGGTCCTCATCAATCTTAAACCAATATGAAAGCAACATCCAGAGACCAAACTAGCCTAGCAAGGTAAACTTTCTATGTGCCATGCAAAGAAAGGGATGGTGCAAAATATGACTTTGGTATTCTAGAAAGCTATGTTATTCTAGTCAACCTATCAAAAGGATAACCAAGAAAAGCATTTTCCACAACAAAAATCCACCATAGGAGGATTAGGCCTAAGGAAAGAATTGTATCCAAAGGAATTAATGAAAGAGGATTAGGCCTAAGGAAATCATTTTTTCCAAAAGAATCCACTAAAAGGATACTAATAAGAAAAAAAATAGGGTTTACCAAGTAATCCACAAAACATTGATCAAAATGGTGTGTGCATAATGTGTAACAAAGATTGGAGTGTATGACCCCACGTTAAATAAATTGCATACACCTTAACAAGAGAAATAGATTTAAGATAGGAAACACCCAAAATACAAGAACAATTACAATATAACTTTCCCTGAGATAAGGATGAATAAAGGTAAATGAACGCATGACAAAGAAAGCACAAAAGGGATCTACTAACTCTATAGTCAACATGATCATATGATAAATCATGTATATTAATAATTATGGAAAAAAAGAATTGACACCATCCCCCAAAGTTGGTAGAGCTACAAACACAATATAAGAACACAAAATAGATACAAACAAGAGTCTTTTTGGATGAACATTATGAAGACCAAAAAGAATGATGGTTGCTACTAGTTTGTATCATCCCCCCAAAAAAATATTAAGGTAAATTTATGAAAAAAAGACATGTATGACATAAAATATATACAAATTGTATAAGAAATCATATAAAAATAGAGAAATGTCATAATAGGTTATTTTCCTTTATCACTTTGCATCAACAGAGAAACAAGGGTCATCTAAAGAAATCTAGACAAAACATACAATAATAAACAAATCATTAGGGAATCATAGTACAAACAAGGAAACACATAAAAGATTCCATTGCACAAGAGGAGTTAGTCAAATATCTCGCCTACCACCCTCCCCCATCTTGGTTATCATTTCTTAGGGAAGGATGAAAACATGCAAGAGGCAATATTTTGACCATGAAAGATGGAGCTACTTTGAGTTCCAAACAAGGACCATGCTCTAATGATAAATTAATTTTTTTTTCACAAGGAGTTAGGGATAAAATTTGTGCAAATTTTGTAGACATTTCATGATTAACTTCAATAACCTCATACATGTCATCGAAATAATTATGATCAACAAATTATTCATTAGTAACATTGTTATCATCATCAAGAGTATCTTCTTTTTCTATATTAATGACAATAAGATCTTTAATATGAAAATAAAAATCATCATGTTTAGATAATTTAATTTTCTTTAGATTAAATTTCTCCCTTGGAATACACATAGGTTGGTCAAAGGGAACCAGATCTTTATGAGGTGTCTTAAAGGGAAGGTAATGGTTTGGGAAGATAGCTCATGAGCCCTAGCATGATGGTCATAAGCAAAATGGTTGTGTTTGGTTTTGGTTGATATTTGAGAAGGTTTAGGATCAATCAACGCCAATTCCTTTTCTTCTTTAGAAGGAAGAACATATTGAATCTCTCTAGGTTGAGAGATAGTAGATGAAAAATAGTTGTAAGATATAGGAGGTGAAACCAAATTATAGGTAGGAAGAATAGGAGGTGTGAGAAGGAGTCTAGGTCCAGGACAAGGAGATGGGACATCCTTAGGAATTCTCAATTTAGAAATATTTTGGGCTTTTATTTTTTGGTTGGACAAGAATAAATTATCTTGGCATGATTATATTGGTTGAGACATGGCAGGCCGAAAAAATTCAAGGTCAAAGTTCCCATGACTCACTAAAGGATAATAGAGACTATGGTTTATCATGATGATTTCTTTATTGTGGAAAAATTTTGAACATGTATGGATAGGAGAGACAATAACTTTCATAACAGTGAGCCAAGGAAGGCCAAGTCTTTCTTGGAATTAATCATAAGTTGGGATGATAATGAAGGTGACATCTAGGCGTTTCTAATCAATTTCTACAGGAAAATTGATGAAAGTTTGGGTAGGATAAGAAAAAGCATTAAAATTCTTAATCATCACATTTTATTTTTCATAGGAGTCTTGATGAAATTTGGTTGTGTAAAGATTTTCATCAGTCTTATCATTCATCATGGATGTAGGATCAATGAGAACTCCTGTATACAACTTATCATTAATCTTTGCAGGAATATAAAGAGGACCGTTGGGTGCCTTAATAGTCTCCTTAGGATCAAATATAATACAAAACTTAGGTTTAGTTTTAGGTTTGGGTTTGGGTTGATAAAAAACATTAACAATATTATTAACCATATCACACATATTATCAATATTCATGGTGGTGGGTTCATGTGGCACAATAAATCTAGTGGAAGAAGGAAATGTGGTAGGCTCATTGGTATTGGTAGAATGAGAAGGTAAAGGATTACTATATATTTACAAGTTTTGGTTAGGGGGTGCAACAAATTTGGTTTATCTATTATTTTGACCCTCAATAGTGATGGTATTGTGATAAATAAGGTATTGGATAATGGTTTTCAAATAGAAACACTTCTCAGTATCATGGCCAAGATAACAATAGTATTGAAAAAAGGATTTGGGATCATGGGAAGTTGGAAATGGTTTGGAATGGTCAGTTGATTTGACTGGAGGGAGCTTCAAAATATTAACATTAATCAACTTCAATATAAAACTATGCAAAGATTCAGAAATAGATGTAAAAATATGAGATGGTTTAAACATGAATGACAAAGGAGCTCCACCTGATGTGGTAGTTTCCACTTGTGCATCAATTTTTTTGAATAGACATTGATCTTGATGAAACCTTGTTAGGTTTGTGAAACGTTTTGGATGATTGTTGAGAGGCATCAATCTTATAAACTAGAGTCATTAGAGTGGATGACTCAAATTAGCTCACTTGAAGCTGATAATTATGAAGCACTACACACAAATAGGTAAAAGAGGTAAAATCAAGAATCAATATCTTATCTCCAATGTCTTTTTTCAAATTAAAAATTAAAATACGTTGAACATCTATATTAAACACACGATAAAAAATTTGAACATGAAAATGTTTAAATCTACCAATAAAGTCAATCAATTTTTCCTTAACACCTTGCATACAATGAATCAAATTAGTTGAGGAAATTTGAGGACCAATATTATTTTCAAAATATTTAATGAAAGAATTAGCAATATTTTGAAATAAATCAATAGAATAAGGAGGAAAAGATAAAAACCATTTTGAGTTCTTATCTTTAAATTTCCTAGTAAACAATTTAGCCACAAGTCTATGATTATTAGATAAGTCACTAAACAAGGTTTGAAATGTTTTAACATTAGTCAAGGGATCACCTTTTCTATTATAATTTGTCGAGTGAGGTATTTCTATGTTTTGAGGGATGATGGAATGAATGGTATCTTGGGAAAAAAGGACTATCAATGCCACAAGTGGAAAAATTGATTTTTGATTGGGTTATGGAGGGAAGTTGGTATTGTAAGGATGAAACACTTTGTACAAGATTATTAATATTGACTTTGGTTGATATGTTGGTATTGGACATGTGTGAAAGAAATATATGTTTAATCTTATTGGAAATGAATGGTGGTGGTACATTATCATATGTAGGTATAGATGAGGGTTGGGAAATACATGGAACACTCATAGGAGGAGGGATGAGAGGATTAATAATACTTCTAAGAACAACATGTGTAGGATTTATATCTTGAATGTATGTTTCCATGAGAGATGGATTATATGTAGGAACATTAGATAAGGATGTTGGAATAGGGATAGAAGTATCAACACTAGTATTGGGATGAGAAAAATTAAGATCTTGAGCACAATTTTTCATAGCCTTGAGATTATCATAAATAAGATGGGATATGCCACATAATAAATCAATACCATGTTCATCATTATGAATTAACTTTCCCAATCCTTCTACTAAGGCAATTACCTTAGTATTAGAATACTTTTGACCTAGCCACTCCTCAAACTTTTCAAAATCATGGGAAAGATTATGCACTTGGGTAGGAGAGAATCTTAAGGATTCATCCTCATTATGAAAAGAATGGGAAGAGAGATTATCAATAATAGTAGGAATATCATTAGTAGGTATAGTGGTATCATCAAAATTCCTATAGAATATAATAGAGGACTCATGCTGAACACCCTTAATAGAACCCATAAGTCTAAAAATTATACTCATCAGAATGCTATATGTAGGGCTCAAGGTTATGAAACTCATGCACAAAGCAATGAAAGAAAGAGATGTGTAAACAATGCAAACTAGTAATAAATTGATCATCTAAACATCTTATAAAGTAAATATAAATAAAATATATAATATAAAGATGAAGATCATGAAAAATAAAACTTAATGAATAATAAATATTGCATGTACAAGATAATGAAATTCATGAAGTAAACTCCAATCATTCAAAATTTAATGCATGCAAATTAGATCTAGACATCCAAATTAGATTGGAAATGTTATGAGTTGAGTTCACCAAAATGCAATGAAAGAAAAATGTTTGGATAGAATGAGTGTTCATTCAAAAGATCAAATTAGCTAGGAAACATTGTATGCCAAATTTCATCTTTCATTCATTACATTAAGGAGAGGAAAGTACCCACTAGGATCAATATGGACTCAAACACTAAATAGTTGTGAGGTTTTCTCCCTTCCACTAACGAGTAGAATTGAATGATACAATTTCAAATGAGAAAATGAATTCAATAGGATGAAATAGAATTAAAGGAGATCAAATCTATGTGTACATATAGTAAATGGAACACTGCCAATTCTAAGACCAAATCTAAAAAGTAGACAAAGCCTCTAACCTGCACTAGAAGTTTCAGTCAATTCTTCTTGTCAGGGATGACCAGGGTACTCGAGGATGGAAAGAGTCACCCATACTTTTAGGATTCATCCTTGAAATACCAAAAAGGGATGAGAAACAAGAGGATATAAAACAAATAGTTTGATCTTCCCAAATCCAAATCTAAAATCCACCACCTATCACTTGCACATAGAAAATAGGGAAATTGTTGGGAGAAAGGGGTTTGCCTCAGTCAAACCTTAGTATATGAATTAATCTTTAAATACAATTGAAATTTCATAAAGGAAAAAGAGTGTTGTCAGTAGAAAAGGCTTGAAAATATGTTATACCTTCACAAATGTTGCATGGCCCATGAAGATGCTTGAAATTTGTCTTGAGGTAATATTGACCTTGGATCTAGGGTAAGAAGAATTTGAATACCTTTACACATCATAGGATCTAGACATTACTCCATGTATTCCATGTGTGATGCTTAAATTGACTTGATTTCTCTTTGAATTCTTGATTACTTGAAGTGAATTGCAATGTCACCCCTCCAATTAAAATTTGATAGATGAATTGCTTGGATCCCAAAATGACGGAGGTAGGTTGTTGTTTATATCTATCCAAGCCAATTCAAGGCTCAAAAGTTGAAGGAGTCTTACTAAGGATTTAGAAATCGTTAAAAATTACAATACCAATCTCTAATTCAAATTTAAGACCAAGTTAGTGTGTCAGGGATGACTTTCAATGCTAGGGTCACAACATTTACAACCTTGATCTACTAGGTCACCCTTGACAAGGAAAAAAATACTCAAATTCAAATGAAGGCCAATTTTGATATGATGATTCCAAAAATGTGTGTGAAATTGGGGTCTAATCAAGCATAATGAGCATGAAAGCCTCAAACACTAAACTAGGGCCTAACTAAGGACCAAATTTGTAAGTACCCATAATTTAGGATGCTGAAATAATAATAAAATATAACATTACAATACTATGCAAGTTGTAGAACACCTTTTCCCAATAGACAGTGTACGCTTCCTATAGAGCTTTCTATATTGCTACATGATAAGCAAATCCAACTAATTTGTTAATCAATGTTTTCCAAATAAGAGTTTGATTATGCTAGAACATTATAATGATGATCATACTACTTCTTCAATAAATTCTGCTAATCTATTGAATAGTTCCACCAGATTAAAGATAAGCGGAAATTACTTAAAGGTTTTTTGTTCTACATTATTTGAACACAAGTTTGTTGAATTTTTCTGGGTTCTATTTATGAGAGAATCTGCAAAACTTCTTGCAATATTCGTAGAAGACAAATAATTATTGCTAGATTAGTGAGATGGAAGAATTGGATTTTTATTTTTGAACTCACAAAAAGACAGTTGAGTCTACTAGATAGGCAACAAGTATTCCAATCTATAAACAATAGATGTAAAAAAGATTAAAAAATAACAAAATACTTGTATTAATATGTGACGTGGGTCCGACCTAGTATGCCAAAATGTGTGCAAGGAAATGTGTTTTAAAAAATCAATTTTGCAATTAAAATAACTCAAAAACACAAAATTGATGTCAAGATAGGGAAAGAAGAGATTTCAAAACATAAAAACCTTCAGGAATGGACTGTGTCAATCTCCTCGATGCAATAATTTACCCAAAAATGATTAATTTGATGTGTGCTCACAATTTTGGTAGCATAAGGTTTCTCTGTGTGCTCAAGATGGCAGAAGTGATAGTAGTTTCATTATTTGTGTATAGATAAAAATTAGCTAAGTATTTGAGTGTTGAGAGAGATATATGGAATGTAGGGTTGAGATGCAAGGAGGAAGATCAAGGGTGGAGAGAGATTTGGTCCTCACCTCTCTGACATGAGTTGAGAGGATCATGGTGAGTGGGAGATGATGCTTTGGAGTGCAACAACTTTTTTTTCATAAAGGCATTTCTTGTCCTAACAATCTAGAGCACATTGAGATGAAGAATAAAGGAATATAATATTCCTTGGAGGGGAGGAATGGAAAATGTTTTTTGAATGTGATGTTTTTGTTTCTATTTTCATTAATGATTGTCATTGATGTCAACATACCTTATTTGATTAGTTGAGGTTCTATTTTGATGCTTTGGTGATCTAGATTGGAGTGCTCTGGATGTTGTGTTGTAATGATTTTTCTTTGTTCGTATTTATATTGGTCCCATTCATATTGTAACATAATGAGATATGTTGTTTTGGGGCTAGTCTAATTTGGAAATTGGTTAATGTGCTTCAGAAATATAGTATACATTTTAACGTGTAAATTATATTCTTTGGCTCTGGATATTATGGTAAATGGGTAGCATATTATTTTGAGTGAGGAGTTTGTGTGGTCCATGTTTCATTCCTTTCCACCATGAGAATGTTTTATGTAACCTAATTCAAATTGTGTTTGGCCATTTTAGAATATTATGAAGGCATGGGATGGTATAAGTAAAAGATGATTTTGTTTGATGTTTAGGTGTGAGGAAGGATGCAAATTTGAAAAGAAAAATCTAGATATTGTTAAATATGCAAATGTGTGTGATCAGAGGTGGAAGACCATGGGGTTCTTATAGTGTTGAAATAGGTGAGATTTATTTTAGTGGTGGATTCCCTTTTAATGTTCTTCTTTTGGTAGTGAGCCTTTTTCTATTGGCTATGATAGCTAGGAAGTGAGCCCACCTGCAGTGAGAAACTTGGCAATGAGCCACACTTTGTAAAAATCACCTTAACTGGTATTTCATAATTGATAACTAACATTATGCATGGTTTTTCCCATCTTGGGTTTTCCATGTAAGCATATAGTGTTCATTGTGTATGGTATTATTATGTGCTTTTATGTTCATATAAGTTTTATCTATCTAATTGAATTAAGGTTTCTATGGATCAATGAAGATTAAGAAAAATATTTTATGACAACTGATTCACCCCCCTCTCAGTTATCTAGACTGTGCAACAATTGGTATCATATCTTTGGTTCCTCGAAGAAGAGCTTAACTACTTGAGGATTTGATTGTGCACAAACTAACAATTCTTGTGTTTGATGGATCCAACTATAGTTTATAGAAAGTGCAGATGATAGGTTTGTCATGCCCTGAAATCTGGGCACTAAAACCTTAACCTAATGAGCTTAAAACTTTCATTTAAACATGTTATATTAACTATAGGAAATGAAATCTATTTCTAAACCTTTGAAAATTAAATTAATTGAAAGATTAATATAGAATAACAACATTAATTAGAATAATAGTCCTTAAGTTTCCTTTTCCACTATATTTAGTAAAACAACCATAAATTCATTTTGATAACAATCATTTCAAATAAAGGTCCAAATAATTATTTTATTAATATAAATAAACATACTCTAATTTCAAAAATACAAGAAGATTACAATTTCCAAAACCCTTTCAAATTTCACAACAAAGAAGCTTGAACAGAAAAAGACTTTGAAGTAGAAATTTCATCCAAGACACCAAGACTTCGGCTAAACTTTCAGAAGCTTTCTCTGAACCTGCAAGAACATCAAGGTTGACCATGGAGGCTCACCTCCCAACCTAGGCCTTTACAAGGCCACCCTCGAGCTAGGGGATCTAGAACTGAACCAGGATACATACACACATAACAACCAGAAAACTGAAAATAGGAACACAAGAAAATACCCAATATCCAAGGATATACATAGGTCTCCAAAAGACCTGAAAAAAGGGGTGAAAGAGGACTACCACAAGAGGAGAAATCCAATAATACAAAATACATACACTAGGAATAGGCTACACATGGGCTCAACATTCCTAAGTACCACATTTTTAATCTTGTTCCATGGCCACACATGGACTCATGAACAAATTTCTACCCTTCTCCTACAAGCCCTACGATGGCAACTAGAGTAAATTTACCTTTCTTTCACAAAACAAGTCATGGCTTCAAGCCTTCCAATTTTTATTATGAACCCCAAATTCCTTGGGAATTCTTAGCATCATGGGCACCCATATACCCATGTACATCCCTCCACACATGGGAGACTCTACACTACTTAGGTAGATCACTAACTTTCACCCCATCAAGGATACCCAACCCTCCCAAGGGTGAATAAGCCTTGAAGAACCCCATATACAAATAATCACAAAATAAACACAAGACTCAACACATAAACTCCATGAAAACCCATGAACCTAAAAGCAATAACATAAACTTTAATCATGAATTTTTCAATCTATGCACATATGCAACAATAACTACTCTTAACTATTATAATAAGGAAACTCACCTCAAATCCAAGCTATGGTAAATGCAAGGTGGTTTGTGAAGAGCTTCTCCTTCTCATCCTTCCTCCTCTCAAATCTTACTCCTACAAATGAATCTATCTCTAAAAGTAGAGAGTGGGTGTGTACCAAAAACTCCCTCTAAGGCCTTCCTTATATAGGTATTCTTCCTAAAATATCGGGATTCATAAATTGAGGGAAGACTCTAATCCATCTACTCTCCCCACTTTCCTTCTTCATAAATGGACTTAAATACTTGTAAGGAAAGAAAGGATGGCTTAACCAAAGTCTTACAACTCTTCAATTTCGCCACTTTCCAAAATGGTGACTTTAGGGGACTCATAAATGAGTTTCAAGACTCTTAATGGGCAGAAAATGACCCCTAACCCCTAAGGTACCAAGTGGGGTAGTTAGTTTTGACCCTAGTTACTCCCTAGGAGCCAAAATGACCCTCCTAAAATTCACCCAAGGTTAACTCACGAAATCCAACCTTCAAGAATCAATCTAATCTCTCTTGACTCATCCTTATCCTCCTTGACTCAATCTCAACTCAATCTTATCTTCCTAAACCTTAGGGTAAGCATTGGGGCTATACTAGGTAACTCTTGGGTAAAGTTAAGCCTATGCTAGTCACATTCACTAGCCATGCCAACACACAAGGTGCACATGTGTCAAGTGACACAACAATTTCACATGAGCATGACTTATTACACATTTACTCAGTTAAAAAATACAATCATACACCATACTTTTACAAATAAAAATACAATACAATGAGGTCCTTGTCTCTTTTTATAGACAGGGGCTTAGCATCACAGTTTTCACATGGTCCATTCCTGAATCCCCAACTAGTACCATGGCCAACTTTCCTGCACACTCATTACACACATCAGTAGGTCCAATAAATCAACACATAAAAATAATAGAATACATAATGTAAGTTGAACACACATTCACTCAGACTTGTATCAAAGATTTATTGAACTTAACAATATCTGCATCTATTCCACATGCAAAAACATAAATTTTAATAAATCTACATTTGATATTATCTAGCATTCAAATACTAAGCCAACATACTAAACCATCAAAACTAAGTCCTAAACATAAATCTGTATCTCAAACATAGAGTATCACATAGATTCCCTGATTACATAATCAGGCATTGTATACAAAAAAAGGATTCAACAGATCCATAAGGCAATACATGTATCCCAATAGTCCAACTATAACAAAATTTGCATAGACAAGAGAACATATAAATGAGAAATAGTGCTAAGCTTATGTTGGACTGGGTTAGGCCTCACAAGGTTACCTCATTTTCCTAAGCTACAATACTTGAAAAACTATTGAGACAAAAGATATTGTACCAAAAAATGGTCCTATTACTGTGGATGAGATTTAAACCTATGAAGAGAAGGAAAAATAAAGGTATGTAATATATAGTTCTTTATACAAGACCGAGTTACAAAAAGTTGTATCATTGAACACTACTTATGAAGTTTGGGAAAAAATGAAACAAATCTATGAAGGAAATGATAGAGTCAAATTATCAAAGAAGTTGTGAGCTAAGCATAGATATTAAAACTTGACAATGGAAGAAGGAGAAGATATAGAAAGCTACTTTTAGAGAGTTGAAAGTGTAATAAACAAATTCAAAAATCAAGAAGGTGCTCTAACAAATGAATATGTTATGGATAAGTTTCTTATGAATTTATCTAAAAGCTATAGCGACAAGATCTCAGTTATAGAGGAAGTTTATGATCCAAATAAATTCATCAGAGAGAAAATATTTGGCACTTTGACCACTTTTGACATGAGGAAATTTGGAAAATAAAAGGATAAATATGAAACAACCTTTAAAGCCACTAAGACAGAAGAAGATTCAGATAGTGACAGTTCAGACGACTTGGAGGCAAACTTTATGAAAAAATTGAAGAAATGTATCAAAAAATACAAAGGTATGTTACCTCTTAAATGTTTTAGATGTGGAAATATTAGTAATTTAGCATCTAGGTGTTCAAAAAAAGGAACAAGACAAAAGTTTAAAATATTTAATAAGAAGGCCTATTATGTCAATGAAAATGCTAGTATATTAGATGATGAATCAGATCAAGAAGATTGTTTATTTTTGGTGGAAAGATATGAAACTAGATTTAATATCTCTATCATTTGGCCAAAATCTAATGTTCACATTAAAATTGCATTACATGTTAGAATAAATAGAGATGAATGGTTTATTGATAGTGGATGTTCAAATCATGTGACTGGTGATAAAATTAAGTTTGTGAAACTTGAGAAATATGATGGTGGTTCTGTTAGGTTTGGAAATGATCAAATGACATAAATTGTTGGAATTGATTCTATTACCTTTGATGTAAAAAACAAAACACTGATAATGTTTGCTACGTGAATGGTTTATATCATAATATTTTGAATGTTGGACAAATGTGCAAAAATGGTTATAGTATTGTATTTCAAGATGATAGTTGTGAGATCTGAAACTATTATTGTAGATGGGAAAAGGACAAGTCGGAACATGTATCAAATAGGATCTACAAAGATATGATTATTATCATAGTTCAATGATAGTTGTCTCTAGCACCGGAGGATGTGTCACATCAACTTTGTCAATTTAGTAAGGACAAGTTCAACAAGTGCAGTTAGAGATTTTCCAAGACTAACCAAACTGGACAACATGATTTGCAAAGGATGTCAAGAAGGAAAACAACTAAAATAAATGTTCAAAGGAAAATAAAAATAATCTATTAGAATGTTGGATCTTGTACACACTAATATTGTTAGAATAACTAAGAGGTGCGGGGGGAGGTGAATCAGTGGCCTCAAAAATTAATCCTTAAATCAACCCAAAAACTTATTACCACATTTATAAGCCTCTAGTTATATTTAGTCCTATAAGATGAATGCCTTCAAATACTTATATCAAATTACTACTTGTCAAAATGCTTTTTAAAACCTTCTACTGTATGTTTACCAATAAGCAATTTGTTAATTTACTGAAATACAGTAAATAACTAGTGTATACCAATCAATCCAAATTTACTTATGTGAAATGCAAAACAATAAAGTAATGACTCATAAACACATTGACACATGGATTTTTAAGGTGGAAACCCTATTAAGGGAAAAACCACTGGTACCTGTACCCCAAATTTTCACTCTTCTAAAGTGAGCTCGGTGAAGAGCCAACCCTGTTAAAGGTTACAAATACACTGTTTGGTGTGACCTTGTTAGAGGAGTTGAATGAATAGTTTGTCACTTAGTATCTAGCATCTAATGATACCATCCTTGATCAAACACTCACTTGGCCTATCAATAGGTATTGGGCATATCTAATGCTACTTTGTATGATCAAACTTTTTGACACTCCTTGGGATGTATCTCAATTAGAAAAGACTTTTAAGTCCTGCTTGGTTAAGAGACTTGATACCTCAATGGTTAAATTGAAACAATAAATTGATCTGTTCACATATACAACTAGAATTGTAGATTTTTGGATCTATTGTAAGTGTGTTCTCTTTCTGATCAATGTTATCAATTCAATACCTTTGCTCCACACTATTCTTCTTTGTGATGTTGTATCACTATTCGTCGGTGTCTGCAGAATTTAGCTCTTTCCTCAGCTTGATTGATTAGGTCATAATGAAGACTTTCTTCTCCTTCAGAATCTCTTCAGCATCTATTCTCTTATCACTCCCCTAATTCATATTGAATTAGCTTGTCTCTTATATAGACATGATTTCACTATTTCTTGGCTTTCTTGATCTTGGCCTAATCCACAATTCTCGCCAATTAGATTTAAAGAAAAAATCCTATTTTATCTCATAGAGATCTTCTTTCCAACTGGACAAAACAACTTTAAATCCTTTACATGTCTCTGGCTTTATCTTGTTGATGAAAACAATGATAACTACCAGTTAAGTCTATATTTAGCTCTTGAAAGATAAGCCTTTTGTCATTTCTGAACTCTCTGTTCTATCGGTCAATACTTCAGTTATTCATCGGTGAGACTTTAGTTGTCTTTGGGATCTCCATCTGTCGGGAAACACTATAATTCTATCCATTGGGAAATACTGTAATTATGTCCGTCAGGCAATACTGTCACTTTGTTCATCGGTAATGTTGTGCTTTTCTCGTCGGGTAACACTGTGACTTTGCTCTCATTGGTTTAATCTATCTGTCGGTGTGCACTCCATTAGTGTATACAGTCACTTTGTGAATACTTAACTTTTTGGCATTACCGATAGCATAGCATTTTGATTCATTGGTTCTTTGAAGTCTTTAGTAGTATGTGCATGACCATATAGATTATATCAAGTTGACGTAAATGATGATACAATAGATTAACGAATTTAAAGTCTTGCATTAACTTGTCGTGTCTTGGTGATCATCAACTTAACATCTTCAAACATTCAATCAGTTATAGTTCATCAAATATATGTGGTCTAACTAGAACAAGAAGCTTACAAGTGAGATATATTTCATGCTTTTAATTGATGATCATACCAGATTAACTTGGGTAGAATTTTTAAGAGAAAACTTATAGTCATTAGAAAAATTCAAGATATTTAAGGCAAGATTCGAGAATGAAGTTGACAGAAGAATCACGTGTTTAAGATCTAAAAGAGGAGGAGAGTTCACTTCTGATGAATTCAATAATTTTTGTGAGAAACATGGCATTAAAAGACAACTATCCACCCCTAGACCACCACAGTAGAATGGTGTAGTAGAAAGAATGAACCAAACAATTCAATAAGTTATCTAGAAAAATGATCAAAGAAGCATGCTTACTGGAGAGAAGCTATACACACACCAATATACAATCTTAACATAGTAATTTTATGAAGATAGTATTGAAAGACATCATATGAGATATGGCATGGAAGAGCTCCAATAGTAAAGTAATTCAATAAATTTGGAAGTAAATGCTACATTTGGAGAGATGATGTCAATCTTAGAAAATTTGATAGTAGATCTGATGAAGAAATATTTTTCGGATACTCTAGAAAAATAAAAGTGTACCAATGTTATAACAAGAGATTGAAAAAGATAGTTGAAAGTGTGAATGTGAAAGTTGATGAAGATATTCAAAGAAATCTTGACAGACATACCAGATATGAACTAGATGACTCTGATGAAAAAGGAAAAGAAGATAAGAAAGAAGAAGAGACAAAGGAGGTTCCAAAATCTACAACTAAAACCCCAAGGTATGTACAGGGAAACCACTCATAAAATGAGATTATTAGAGATAAGAATAAATGAATTATCACAAGAAGTAGAGCTTCTCAAGAACAAGTATTATTGTGTTTTCTCTAAAAACATGGACCAAAGACTGTGGATGAAGCATGAAATGATCATAATTGGGTGAAGGAGATGGAAGAAGAGCTTGATCAGATAGAGAAAGGTTAGACTTGGGAGCTTGTTCCTAAATTGATAGACAAAAATGTAATTGGAACCAAGTGGGTATTCTGGAAAAAACTAGATGAAAATAGAAAGGTAATAAGAAACAAGGAAAGATTGGTTTGCAAAGGTTACTGTTGCCCAAATTTTTCTTTTTGTGCAAATTGGCCCAGTCTGCCTTGTCTGGCATTTCTCTGTCATGGTTCCCAGGTTTCTTATCTTCTGCTTAAACCCTTAAACCCTAGGTCTTTCATGTTGAAAGAGGTAAAAACCCTAGGCCTTGGCTTGTTATGTTTCATCGTTACTTTTTCTAAGTCACTTATGGCATGTGCTTTTTTCCTTGTCGCTTGATCGCTTCAGCCTGGGTGAATATTCCTTTTCTTTCCCCGACTCTGTGCTTTCCTTGTGTCGCGTAGTCTGGTGATCTCAGTGAATATTCCCTCATTGTCTCCCGACTTAGCGTTTGTTCTTTGGTCGTGAGGTCGCCAGATCCATGTTAAGCCTTTGTGAAAAGTGGGACCCTCTTAGTCAATCGGGTGATCGCGTGACCCTCAGCGAATATTCTCTTTTATCTCCTGACTTCGCTTTTCACTTTGTCACTTAGTCTCTTGACCATATGGAATATTCTGTATGTGTCCTCCGACTTCGCGATTAGTCCTCAGTCGGGATGTCGCAGGATGAAGGCATAAAGCACGGGACCCACCTCAGTCGCTTGATCGCATGAAAAGTTTAACAGTTGATAAAATGTCTTCCGACTTGGCTACCATCCCTTGGTCTCCTTGTCGCTAGAACCAAATGATGACTCAGCTTCCTCAGTGTACAACAGATGGACCAGTGGCCGTGTGACAGATGGCATAGGACGTATGGATGTGGGCCCTCGGTCGGGTGATCGCCAGACCGAGGAAATGGGTCACGCGACTTCGAGACTTGGTATCTTTGCCCTCAGTCATGTGATCGCTTGATAACTTAAGGGCATATGAGATTCTAAGGAGATTGAAGGACAGTCGTCTGATGCAAAGAACAAGTGATCTAACGGCGGACGCAAGGTCGGGTGATCAAAGTGCCCTACAGAGAAAGTTCTCCCGACTCAGCGCCTTGGGGCAGTCGGATTGTCGCAAGAAAGGAAATGGGGCACGTGCTTCAAGTTAAAGGTAAAGATTCAGGATTATCCGACTTAGCGACTAGGGGTTGTCGTGTTATCTTGTAAAGAGGCATGAACATCTGGCGATCAGGCGACAAGCCGTGACAGTTAAAGAATAACAGTTAGTAGCATGGTCGCTAGACAGATGATGAGTTAAGTAAAATGACTCGCGACTTCGATTTCACACGGTCGCCTTGTCGCCAGAGGTAGCTCAGGTTGGCCATGGGTTAAGAAAGCACAGTGTCGCTAGGTCGTGAGATATAACCATGATTAAAGACTGAGTTCTGCGACTTAGAGACTAGCCGTTGTCGCATGGTCACAGGATTTTGAATTTGAAATGCTGGCGGCAAGATACCAGAGGAGAATGCTCGACAGCTATGGTTTCTTTTCTGTGCTTGTGTTGTAGGAGAGAGCAGAGTTATGACTGAGTTTCCAGAAGTATCAAGAGAAAGGAGAAGAAGTCTTAGGCGGTGATAAGATGAACACTTGGCTATGCACTGTTCACGGACAAGAGAGGCAGTTATTGCAAAGGAGTATAGGTGAACAGGTGTGCATGGCTATTCAGAGTGAATGTAAATGCTGCTATCCACCATCTACCAAATCTGATTTTCAATTGCCAGATCGAGGAGGAACACGAAAATATCCATGAATATCTTTTGACTCGGTCAT
>MU228407.1:363557-380122 GCA_018584345.1 Thuja plicata
CTTTCTCCCAAAATGCAATCAGTGAATTAACAATCTGTAGATGGGCGCATAATGCATATTGTAGCTTCTCCATCTTCTCCAAGTTTGTGCTAGGACCTTGATCATATGATAGAATCCATATTCTATATATTACTTTACTCACCCTTTGATATTATCTTCTCTGCCTTCTCAATCTTGTCAATCTTCCCCTGATATACACATATTGATATCGGTGGAGGGATCTTTCACATATTTCCTTATCTTCTCTATCATATCCTCTACCTCTTGGATCTTCTTTGTAATTATGGGCACTTAACTTGCCTAATTCATACAGTTAGCAATAATCTGTCTACCTTTTGTTGCAAACTCTTTCAAGGATGCTTGACCATTTTTGAGTGAACTAAGATCAAGTGTAAAGTTGCTAACCAATTCACTGAGCATCTTCTTCATATACTTCTCTTCTGCAATATCTGATCTATTTTTCATTACTTCTTCAGATTATATACTCCCACTTACTTATTTTCTCCCCATGAGTTAGTCTATTATGGGTGTCAAAATTTACAACAATGATGATGAATTTTCCATCACTTCAGTCTTCTCTTTTTCTGCTTCCTTTTCTGTGATATCTAAAATCAATATATCTTCTTGCTGATATAAAGAATCCTAGCCTCTTGGGTACTCACAAATGTTTCTTCAAACTTGTCTAGATAAATATCCATTGCTTTCCATTGATACTTCAACATTATCAACCATTGATACTTCAACATTATCAACCATGAATGTATCCTCCGTGTCCTTGGCCATGGGTGCAGAATCCTGTGGACCTGTCATAATAGTTTTATCTGCTTCTTCACATGATATTTCAAATTGTATCTTCAATCAATTATTCTCTTACATGAACACTCTTTTGTTGTATTCACACTTAGATGATTAATAATAAATATGTTCTTCCAAGGATAACATCAGGTCGACTCCAAAACAAAATCTCCAATGGCTATACTGATACTTTTACATAGAACACTGCTCAACAAGATTTTGACCCATTCAGCTTCATGAAATTCACGCGATGAAGCATACTGATAAATCGCTTCCGAGATGTTTCAAATATTTTCTTGATATCAATCTCTACTGAAGAATGTAATTGTGACACTTTGCTACTTGACTGCAAGTGCTCCTTTGATTATCCAGCCGCTTACTCGATTGTTAAGTAATTTTTCAACTAATTTTTGAAAAGACGTGTTTGTGCTTGGGCTTTGTTTCAAAATTGAATTACTTTTCTTAACAAATAATGATTATCAATCTCCTTTCTTTGCTGATTAGAACAACTATAAAGCATTAATAATACAAATTATAGGGCTTCTATGATCTCCAATCATTTATTCTGACCACAAGTGAGGACTTGGAGATTTCAAAGTAGATTTCTGCCATTAATACTTTCCGCGTAGACATAGGAAGCAACTGTAACTTCCGTTCTTGATCCTGATAAAAACTTAGATCGTGTTCTCTTGCATACTACATCATAATGTCACCAAAAAATTGTAATCCAAGGTGCATACTCAGATGGTGATTATACCAACCAACAGGGGTTCAAAGCTAGAATAGCTCCCCCTAAGACCATGAGGGTCAACCAACCAAAAGTAGAAGGTGCATCTACTAAGTATGCATCTTCTACCTTGTTCTCTTCATTATCCTTCTTTACTTCAACCCAAATTTTTCTTGCATCTTCTGTAGCTTTCATAGATTTGATTTCTCCTGCCTCGTTTCATAATGAATCTTCTGACTTTTTAGGGCTCTCTTGTCTTTTTGTTCTTGATCTACAAGACCTTGAGATGTGTCCAACCTTTCCACATGAATGAAAAATGATAGGAGGTCTGATGTTGTTATTCATCATGTTGCATTGCTTGGCTATGTGTCCATTGTAATTACATATTTGACATGTAATGTTCTGAGGGCTTCTAACATTTTGTTGAGGATAACTTCTTTGTCTTTGCTGATTCTAATTTCTTTGATTATTCTGATTCTTGTTCTTCTGACTTGTTTTACAATTCATATCTCTATGACCAAATTTATTACATGAATAATAGTAACCATTGAAGGGTCTTACCTCTTTACAATTCCTTGCAATATTTCCATGCTTGTTATAGGCATAACAAGTTCTGCCAACTAGCTTGCATCCATCCTTAGGTGGTTCAATATTGTCTTCAGTCTGATTTCCAATCTCCTTAGTATCTGTGATGTCCTTTGGTTCTTTCATTCTTTCTTATATGTCATCAATCTGATTTTGTGCTTTATTGTATCCTATACTACTAGTATCTCCTTTAACCTTTTAAGCATACAACTATGACTCTATCAGATCCTTGCTTGTGTGTAATTTGTCAATATGATTCTTTGCTGCAAACAATTCAGATTCTATCTTTTCTTTGTTTTTTCTTAGCTCCAAGATTTCCATGTTTTCTTGTCTCAGTTCTTCATCTAACTACTTGTTTTCTTTGACTTGATCATCATAGGCGTCTTGATTGTTACATAGATTTTCATCTAATTCTTCAATTTGATCCTTTAGAGATGAATTTTCTTCATTCAAATTTTTGACTGCTTCTCCCAAATCATTTGAAGAACAATTCCTTAATTCTTTTTTTAGTTTCTTGATAAGTATTTGCATGCCTTCAAATTTTAGTTTTAGATCTTCATTTTCTTTTTTATATGTGTCAAGTTCTTCAAGGGCTGCTTCAAGATTCTTTTTCAAGTGTTTCATTTCTTCCTTCTCCATGATCTCCTCAAGTGGTTAAACTTCTTTGCTAAGGACCAAAGCTCTAATACCAATTGTTAGGAATAGGATCACTGAGAGGGGGGGTGAATCAGTGATCTATCAATTAATACTTTTTCTTATTATCTGAATCTTTACTTAAATGCTTATGTACTGAACTTGAATATCAATGCAAGTAAGATAAATATACACAACACATAACACCATATATGATTAAGGGGAAACCTAATGTAGGAGAAAATCCCGATGGGAATTAGTACCCACAAATATTTTGTACTAGTGTCTTATGATCCTTGTTACAAGATCCTTAACCCTGTTAGGAGTTGTCTTTACAATACATGAAGTACAGTGACCTTGTTAAGGGTCAGAACCTATTAGGAGTCTTTTACAATAGCCCTATTAGGGGTGATGGAATCACTATCCAAATGGTGAAGGCTACAACCTTCTAGATCTTTGATACACACTGTATCTGCAAGGTGAACTGTTGTTGTGACACTGCTTGTCTGATCAGTTCCTTTTGTGCACTGATTCTTTAACCTCTTCTTGATCACTAAAAAAATATTTTCTTTACTCTGAAAGCTTCTACTTCAATATATATATCATCAACATATGATAGATATATCTTTGCTTCTTTAACACTCTACTCTGCTTTCTTATCTCTGGCTTTCACAACTTTTCCCATCACAAATGACCTTCTATAAGTACTTCCTAAAAGGAAATGAACATGTAGGCTTTAGGAAACCTTTTACCATCTATCTTGATCACTTACATAACCACGCAACCCTTCATTAAGTCAGCTTAACATTAATTATAATTTCTTTACTCAAACTGAACAGACACGTCTTTTCACACAGTCCACTCCACCAAATTAGCTCTAACTAATTATCCCAGATGAATCAATTCATGTGCTTTTAACCATATATTCTTAGGTCACTGAAAATGACTAATCCAAAGGTGCAAGTCTTGAGGATAATTTAAACTTCTACGCCCAAAAAATCTTTGTCGGCTCTTTCCATGATCTCTGTCCTATTCTGGCATTCACTGTCTGTACCTCTTCAACTGGTTGTATCTTCTTCATACTTGTAGATCTGATCATGCTCCCTTAGACTTAGCATGTAAACATACTCATAATCTTATCTTCAAAGGCACATATCATTTGGATAACAAACAAACACATGCTAATCAAAACTATAACAGTATGTTCCTTGCTCTGTCCTGTTTTCTATACTTAGCCAATTTCTGATCTTCTGATAATGTGTGCTAACTCCAAAACTTCATATGACTTTGTTGCCATAATGAAAACACTAAATAGAGTCATATACTTCAGTATAGTCAACTTTCCAACACTCACCGAGGCACTTTTTTTCTCATTTATTTTTTTTATTTTTATCTATTTTCTCTTTTTTGTTGATTTATCAAGGTGCTTATTACCAAGTTTTCACCAGGATGATCATTTTTCAGGACTCTTTCCAATTTTTAGCTTTTCTTCAAGAAATTTTCATTTTTTTCTATTTTTTTAGGACCATATAGATATGTACATGTTGTTGGATATTGAGAATGCTCGAGTGTAGAACTTCTTTAGGTGGAGAATGTTTATGGGCTCCCAGAGCTATTCTCCTTCTGCTGTAGACATTCAATAAGCTTCAAAGCCAAGTATTGGAGTAATGATATAGGGACCCAACCAGTTGGGTTAAAACTTTCTCTTTTGCTCTAGATTTGATTGATTATGGGGATTTCCTCTCAAAACAAGGTCACCCACCTAAAGTTCTCTTGGTTTGACCCTTTTGTTGTATCCTCGTGACATTCTCTTCTGATATTCTCTGAGATGATCGAACGCCACTTGTCGACGTTCATCCAATAGTTCTAGCTCTCTTAAACTTGAGACTCTGTGGTCTTCATCTATGATCAGTCTGTATGGAGAAACCCTCAGAGATGAGATTTCTACTTCTATGGGTAAGACTACTTCTTCTCCATACACTAAAGAAAAGGGTGTTTCCCTAGTAGGCACTCTGATGCTCATTCTGTAGGCCCTGTTAGAAATTTTTCTTGTATCCCTTATTTCTAAAAGAGAATATGCAAACTAGACTTGGGGATCTTTGTCCAACTCACATGAATCTAGTTCTTCCTACAAACTAAGGGGCAAGAAAAGGCTAATTGATGAGGATTTTATCATCCTACTTTGAGCTCCACACGCTCAAGTTAGTGCACCTAAAACATAACCAATCTCTGCATACATAAGCACTCTCTAGCTAAACCCCATTATGCAAATGCAACCATGGATAGTTCTTAGACTTGTATAACTGGGAATCTAAGACTCAAACAATCTTATACAGGATCCTACCTGCATAAGTGTTCTAAGAACCAGGGAAATGGTCAATGTTACATTAAGGATTAAATCCTTCTTCTCTTCGATCTCTAAGCTCAAGAAGGATAACCTATGGATTCGCTTCTTCAAAGAATCACCAACAATGTGTATACTATTCAATACAGATTATAAACATCCATGCTTTTAAACAGGAAAAGGAAAATGATTTGATTTTAAATGATTGATGGTAAGGACTACATAACCAGCAAAGACCAGTGCCTTATCTATTGGGCAAAAGAGTCAAATAAATGTACATCCATAGAAATTAATTAATGGAAACACAAATAAAACTCAGATGAGATGCCTTAAAAATCACCTTCTCATTCTCACACCCATGTATCAAATTCTCACACTAATACCTAGCCCTCTGGAATTATTCATAAGATTGACTCCCTCCTTGAAAGAAACTTACAAATAGTTGCATAGTTACCTTACAACTAGTACATTCAAAATGCCTTGTAGATTAAACATACAAGAGCATAGATAGAAATACAATAAGACATCACGGATATGAAACAAGAAATTCCATTGTATTTTATTAAGATATTTATGCTTCATACATCCAGAATGACAAAAATACTCTGAAAATAAGACCCTAGAGTCAGAATATTGCCTTGTAGTATTGTTAGAAATCATAAAGAGTAGAGAAAATGAAAGAATCCAAGTATGAGTGCATGAAGGAAGTTACCAAGATCACCGAGAGAGAGAGAGAGAGAGAGATAGAGATTGCTCCAAAGTATCAACCCAAAAGATCTCCAAAGTACTCCAACAACAACAACTCAAAGATTTTTGAAAGGGAAAAAGCAAAGAAAAACCCCTTGTGTATTATGAATGAGGCTCAAAGCCTAAAGACGAAGAGATAAATGGAGCACAAAGCTCATTACAATATGGAGAGCAAGAATAAGAAATGAAGGAGAAGTGAAAAAATAGAGAAGATTATTGAATCAAGTGTGTGAGAGGCATCTCTTAAGTAGAGATGAGTGGAGGAGTTTGCATGTAAGTCTCATCTTCTATGAATGCCACATTCATATTGTGTGTGTGAAAAATGTGATATTTTTCTTAAGGATGAATATCTTTTTTCCTTATTAAAGGAAATACAAAATTGTGACATGTCTTCCTACATGGACTAGAGGACAAATACAAATAAGGATACCTTGGTTTATCCTTTTAATTACATATTTTCAACCAAGGAAAGTTTAATTTAACACCTCCCTTTAATCTTTACTTGGGGGATTTACATCAAGGGGTATCAAACCCAAATTTTTACAATGAAATTCAAATTTCTCTATAGAAAGAGGCTTTGTCAAGATATCTGCAACTTGATCTTCACCCTTGAAATAGATGAGGTATACTTTCTTTTCTTCAATTTTCTCTCTAATGAAGTGGTGATGGAGAAAGATGTGCTTTGACTTTGCATGGTAGACCAGATTCTTTGCCAAGGCTATTGCACTTTGATTTTCACAATATAAAGGTGTAGGTTCATGTTGAGGTAGACCCAAATCTTCAAGAATTCTTCTAAGCCATAAGGATTCTTTGGAGGCATTGGTACAATTTTTGTATTCAACTTTAGTGTAACATAGTGAAACAGATTGATCTTTTTTACTTTTCCAAGATATAAAACCTAAACCAAGAAAAAAACAATACCCAAAAGTAGACTTCCCATCATTGGGGTCTCCACCTAAATCTGAATTCGTAAATCATTTTAATGTAAAATCAGAATTTGCATCATAAAATAAACCTACATCAAGAGTACCTTTAATATACCTTAATATTGTTTTAGCAATTTTGAAGTGAGTTTGTTGAGGTTTGGACATAAATCTTGAAACTAAACCAAAACTAAAAGATATATCAGGTCTAGTGAGAGTTAGATAATTTAAACTTCCAACAAGTTGTCTATAAGGAGTAGCATCTATAAATGGATTTTCCATATCTATCATTAACTTAGTTCTTAATTCACATGGAATTGAAAAATGATTAGCATCATTCATATGAAATTTATGAAGAAGATATTTAGCATATTTACTTTGAGAAAGAAAAATACCCTTAGGGGTTTGCCAAATTTGCAGTCCTAAGAAGTAATGAAGAAGTCCTAAATCAGTCATTTGAAATTTTTGGTTAAGTTTAGACTTAATATCAAAAATTAAATGGTTAGAACTTGAAGTAAGAATAAAATTATCAACACAAAGAATGATAATAATAATAATGTCATTTTCACTATGCTTGATATACAAGTTAGGATCATTTTTACTTCTAGAAAAACCTTGAGAAATAAAGAAAGCATTACTTTTAGAATACCATTCTCTTCAATCCAATATTGAGGTGAATTACAACCATCTACTACATGAGGTTTTTTCATACATGATTTCTTTTTGGTTTTTGTTGAGTCAAGGGTATTGCATTAACATATTTGATCTCATATTAAGTATGATTGCATCTACATAGTATGATACATTTCAATTGTTAGATTTAATCTCTTCTACATGATAGCATTTCCTTTATTTCAATTCAAGTTTAATTTATAAATCGGGGCTTGACCAAGGCAACCCCCCCCCCCCCTCAAAANAAAAAAAAAAAAAAATTCCCCTTCTGTCTTGTGTGCAGGCACAGGTTCGGAATGAAGATTAAATTATAGATATGAGAACCCATTTGAGAGAAATTTCTAGAACCCATTTTTTGTTTATGATTGTGAGAATTTTGGGTATAGGTCAAACCTTCAAACTATACATGGGTACAGATCGAACCACTTTTGACCTGTTCTCGAGAAAAAAATAGAAAGTTATAGATTATAGAGTTGGAGATCACAGAGTGCTAGATTTAGGTTCTGGGACATTTCAGGACTCTTTCAAGCAGAATATCAACATTTGTACACCTTCTTCCTCTCCCATTTTTAGGTACATACATTCTTATTTCTATATGTTGCATCTACTTTAATGGTTTAAGATCAGATCTATTATTGTACCTTGTTGTTACATCTTCTCTTAATCATAAACATAAGATCTCTTATCATTTTATTCTATACATAGAAAAGAATACCTTAAATTCTCCCCTTAGCTAGATCTTGCATTTTTACCCTTGTATCCTTTAGTTTGTACAAATCAGATTTGGTTTGAGGATAGGATTTAGGGTCATTCAATGCATATGTGTGATTTTGTGGTTTACCATTGCTCACCATTTCACCTTATACATTTTGGTGAACCTGACTCTTCCATGCATTATACTTTCTAATTTGATAATTAGATCTCTTTTTCCTATCTAGATCTATATTGTGTGCATTGTGTTAGTTATTACATCTTTGTTATATTATGTGCATCTAGATCTCTAGCTTCTATATTTCCTTTGGTGTCTAGATTCCATTTACATTAACTACATTATTTAGCATATTTGCATTGAAAAAAAAAATAGATTACATTTTCATTTTGTCTAAAATAATAGAAAACACAAAAATAGTTATTGCATTTCATTTTCAGTGGAATTTTTATCTTCATTTGCTTCTTCAATTTAAATTTTTCTTCAAGATCTTGAGGATGAATTAGTTCTTCCTATCATTGATTCCCACCCTCCTAAAATTGATCCCAACCCTAAGGACATTTTAATTACCACCATTCCTTATAAAGATATCCCTTTTACCAAAGAGGCCTTCAATAACAATTATGATCTTTCTTCTAAAATGTCTCTTCCTTATAAGGATCATTGGATACAAGAGGATGATGATGTGTGTGTGAAATGTGGACCTCTAAACTATCAACACAAACTTTATTAGGTCATTACATGATTAATTCTAAGAAATTATTGAACTATGAAAACAATACACTAATCTAAATTGTCTTATTGCCTTCTATTAGGAGGGAGTATGATTTTTCTCTCAGATCATTGTAAACCCAATGACTTGATGCTGTCTAAATGAAGGATTTGAAAAAATAATTATTCTATGATGCAAGTATAAAAAAGTTTATCCGATGATTAGCTTAATTAATTTTAAAACCCAAAAGAAATGTTCTTATATTATCAATGAAATGCTTAAAACATGTAAATAAACTAAAACACCAAATTCTTAATAAAAGATGAGAGGAAAAAATAGAATAATAACTCTACTCAAATTCTTGGATCCTTTATGAGGAAATGAAGCTTTCTTTTATAGAAAATCACTGTCAAACTAGCGACTGAGATTGAACTTCAAAGAATGGACAAGATTGACTCAAAGAGGCACAATCCATGTGCAAGGAAGACCATTGGTTGAGAGAGTCAGTTAACTGAACTGACTGATCAGTGATTTGGGAAAATTCTAAATTTGAAAGAGGAGTTAGCTAAGTCAGCTTTCAGTTAACTGGATTTTTTTCCAAAATGAGAAGCATAAGAGACTTAATTAACTGAACAAGAAATATTTGTTTCTAATTTGATGTTCAGTCAACTAAAATGATGACACAGAAATGCATTTTTGAATATTAAAATGATTTTAAATGCACTTTCACTCAATTTATTAATTTTAATTCCCTTTTGCATTTAATTGATAATTATCTATTTATTAAAACAACATACTAGGATATTAATTAAATAAATAACATAAGGTTTATTTGCCAATATCTTGGAATTTGGGAATTAAATAACTAAATCAAGTGCAATGATAGATTAAGACATCAGGTTTAGGTCAGTTCAGGCTGAAGGTGTTGAATTGCTTTTAGGTTAGGACTTACAGAGATTTAGTCAAGATTTTGGGCTTTCTTCATGAACAATCAATTTTAGGGGCCTATGGTTTTGTTGACCATTTTTAGGTCATTACATTTTACCCTTTTTGAATTGATGTGCGATCAATGCATTGATTTAATGAATAGTTAGTGTTGAGACGAAGAATAATTTGATGTGAAGTGATTAAATTACTCTTTCAAAGAAGATCAACTCTGAGCTTTATTAGACGAAGATCAATCAAAAGATATAGAACATAATTCTGAATTTGATTTGAAGCGATGAAACTGAACGTCTATCAAGAACTCTTAACTTTCAATTGGTTTGAATGAATAACTAGTTTGATTTGAAGTGATGAAACTGATTACTATTAAGAGATCAATTAGCAAAATTGACTTGATTTAGAGTGATGAATCCAATTTGATCAATGTGTCTAGTTTTAGAAATGAGTGACTCATATAGGACCTATTTTGTCTATTTTTTAGTGTATCCATCACTGTATAAGACAATTAATTGGGTTACCTTTGATTAAAGATCATATCAAATTGATGTGATGCGATGATGCTAAGATGCCCCTAGCGATGGGGTCTTGTTTGATGGTCTGATCACTGAACTGTTGATTTCTTGATTGTGCCCCCTCAGGAGAGAAATCAAAATATGGCTAGGTGCCCTAGTTATCAAAAAAAATTTGATTGATTAAACTGATGCCAGAAGAAAGTGATCTGATTTTTAAAGACATTGTAAGTGTTTAGGACCCAATCTGCACTAGTTTTAGGTCTTATTGACCAAGTTTGACCAACATTTTGGTAGGGTTGACCAAAATTTGACCAAAATTATGACACATGGATTTCATAGAAGAAAAGCATGAGAGATTTCCATTTGTTTGGAGTCCAAAAGACTGGTTGCACAAGTGGTCAACTACGGTTGATTGAAAAAGGTCAACTGCCAAATTTGACAAGTAAAATGATCTTAGATTTCAATTTCAATCCCAAAAATAGGAAATTGTTTGGTTAATACATCGGTACTCAATCATGTCTTAGATAATGATGTACAACTTGACCACTTGGTAGAAGGAAGGTTGATCAATTGATCTTTAGATCCTACATTAGAGCGAGAGAGCGAGATTATGTTGTTTTGAGACCATGCAACTACAATGCAAAACCACCATGAATGCAACCTAGGAATTAGTCATTGGGCTTGAGCTTGAAAATTTTCATCATTGAGCATTTGAGACATCGAAGTTGATACAGCCCTTACTAGTGCCACTATGACAATAAGGATATGAGTATGACTTTCATCAAATAAAATATGGGAAACCAACGTAAGCATCAAGGTATTAAAGCCAAGATAACGTTAACATTGTTTCCAATTGATATTGTAGGAGTATACCAATATCAAGGAATACAAAGATGAGATAAAAATGAGTTTGATATTGTGTAAACAAATAGATTAATAATAGTCAAGGAGATAGTTCTAACCTCACCTTGGTGTGCAAGTAAATGAAGTTGAGGTATGTGAGGCTGATCCACCTTACTGTGGAGGCTCTTATCATAGACACCCAATTTATTTGACATTTTAAGATCATCGGGACCACACCAACATGCACAAATCAAAGAAAAAATAAGCAAAAACCCTTGATAATAGGCAATATCCAAAGAAAAGTTCAACATATCTTCAACAAGTTTTTTTTTTGCATATGTTTGTGTATGGTGTTAAGAAACACCATCATGCTTGTGAGTGCATCGTGCTTGATTTTTATTAAGCTAGTGTTTAAGGTTCATGATGTGTTATCTGATGTGTATTGAGAAACACACATGTATCCAAATAAGTAGTGTTAAGAAACACTGTTGATTAGGGTGTTGAGAAACATCGTTGCATCAGTGACAAACTACCCTTTAGGAATGACTAAGAACCTGACTCTAGTTTTCTTATTAGATTGGTTAAATTAGACTACTTTCCTACTAGTAACAAACTCCAATTCAAGATGAATGACTTGACTTAGAATCCTAGGAAAAAATTATTCGATTGCCCTCAAACTATGACTCTGATCGGTTTCTAGTCATCAGGGTTCTCAAAAGAACAAAGTGTCATGAAAGTGACTGAAAGCTATCTACAAAATAAAGTGAATAAATTCCAAGACTAGCAATGATAGATGGAGTGCTTGGGTACAAGAGGCGTCTATTTACTAGGTTTTCACCTACTTAGCAGATATGTCTATTTACTAGGTTTTCACCTACTTAGCAGATATTTTATTTTTCTATCAAGGCATTTGTTTACTATGTTCTCACCGAGGTAGTTTTTTTTCTCATTTTTTTTTTTTTAATCTATTTTATCTTTTTTGTTGATTTATCAAGGTGCTTATTACCAGGTTTTCACCAGGATGATCATTTTTCAGGACTTTTTCCAATTTTTAGCTTTTCTTCAGGACATTTTAACTTTTTTCTATTTTTTTTAGGACCATATAGAAATGTACATGTTGTTGGACATTGAGAATGCTCGAGTGTAGAACTTCTTTAGGTGGAGAATGTTTATGGGCTCCCAGAGCTATTCCCCTTCTGGTGTAGAGATTTGATAAGCTTCAAAGCCAAATGTTGGAGTAAAGATATAGGGACCCAGCTAGTTGGGTTCAAACTTTCCCTTTTTCTCTAGATGTGATTGATTGTGGGGATTTTCTCTCAAAACAAGGTCACCCACCTAAAGTTCTCTTGGTTTGACCTTTTTTTTGTATCCTTGTGACATTATCTTATGATATTCTCCGAGATGATCGAATGCCACTTGTCAACGTTCATCCAATAGTTCTAGCTCTCTTAAAATTGAGACTCTGTGGTCTTCATCTGTGATCAGTCTCTGTGGAGAAACCCTCAGAGATGAGATTTCTACTTCTATGGGTAAGACTACTTCTACTCCAAACACTAGAGCAAAGTGTGTTTCCCTAGTAGGCACTCTGATGCTCATTCTGAAGGCCCTGTTAGCAATTTTTCTTGTATCCCTTAGTTCTAAAAGAGAATATGTGAACCAGACTTGGGGATCTTTGTCCAAATCACATGAATCTACTTCTTCCTACAAACTGAGGGGCAAGAAAAGGCTAACTGATGAGGATTTGATCCTCCTACTTTGAGCTCCACATGCTTAGGTGGGTGCACCTAAAACATAACCAATCTCTGCATACATAAGCACTCTCTAGCTAAACCCCATTATGCAAATGTAACCGTGGATAGTTCTTAGACTTGTATAACTAGGAATCCAAGACTCAAACACTCTTATACATGATCCTACCTGCATAAGTGTTCTAAGAACTAGGGAAATGGTCAATGTTACATTAAGGATTAAATCCTTCTTCTCTTCAATCTCTAAGCTCAGGAAGTTTAACCTATGGATTCACTTCTTCAAAGAATCACCAACAATGTGTATAGTATTCAATACAAATTTTGAACATCCATGATTTTAACTAGGAAATGGAAAATGAGTTAATTTTAAATGATTGATTGTAAGGAATACATAACCAGCAAAGACTAGTGCCTTATCTATTGGGAAATAGAGTCAAATAAATTTACATCCATAGAAATTACTTAATGAAAACACAAATAAAACTCATATGAGATGCCTTAAAAATCACCTTATCATTCTCACACCCATGTTTCAAATTCTCACACTAATACCTAGCCCTCTGGAATTATTCATAAGATTGACTCCCTCCTTGAAACAAACTTACAAATAATTGCATAGTTACCTTATAACCAATACATTCAAAATGCCTTGTAGATTAAACATACAAGAGCATAGACAAAAATACAAAAAGACATCACAGATATGAAATAGGAAATCCCATTTTATTTTATTAAGATATTTATGCTTCATACATCCAGAATGACAAAAAACTCAAAAAATAAGACCCTAGAATCATAATATTGCCTTGCAGTATTGCTAGAAATCATAAAGAGTAGAGTAAATGAAAGAATCCAAGTATGAGTACATGAAGGAAGTTACCAAGATCACCAAGAGAGAGAGAGAGAGATAGAGAAATTGCTCCAAAGTATCAACCCAAAAGATCTCCAAAGTACTCCAACAACAACAAGAACTCAAAGATTTTTGAAAGGGGAAAAGCAAAGAAAAACCCCTTGTGTATTATGAATGAGGCTCAAATACTAAAGAAGTAGAGCTAAATGGAGCACAAAGCTCATTACAATGTCGAGAGAAATAATAAGAAATGAAGGATAAGTGAAAGAATAGAGAAGATTATTGAAGCAAGTGTGTGGGAGGCATCTCTTAAGTAGAGATGAGTGGAGGAGTTTGCATGTAAGTCTCATCTTCTATGAATGCCACATTCATATTGTGTGTGTGACAAATGTGAGATTCCTCTTAAGGAGGAATATCTATTTTTCTTATTAAAGGAAATACAAAATAGTGACATGTCCTCGTACATGGACTAGAGGACAAATACAAATAAGGATACCTTGGTTTATCCTTTTAATTACATATTTTCAACCAAGGAAAGATTAAATCTAACAACTCCCTTTAATATTTACTTGGGGGATTTACATCAAGGGGTATCAAACCCAAATTTTTACAATAAAATTCAAATTTCTCTCTAGAAAGAGGCTTTGTCAAGATATCTACAACTTGATCTTCACCCTTGCAATAGATGAGGTATAGTTTCTTTTCTTCAATTTTCTCTCTAATGAAGTGGTGGTGGAGAGAGATGTGCTTTGACTTTGCATGGTAGACCATATTCTTTGCTAAGGCTATTGCACTTTGATTTTCACAATATAAAGGTGTAGGTTCATGTTGAGGTAGACCCAAATCTTCAAGAATTCTTCTAAGCCATAAGGATTCTTTAGAGGCATTGGTACAACTTTTGTATTCAGCTTCAGTTGAACATAGTGAAACAAATTGATCTTTTTTACTTTTCCAAGATATAGCACCTGAACCAAGAAAAAAACAATACCCAAAAGGAGATCTCCCATCATTGGGGTCTCCACCTAAATCTGAATCAGTAAATCCTTTTAATGTAAAATCAGAATTTGCATCATAAAATAAATCTACATCAAGAGTACCTTTAATATACGTTAATATTATTTTAACAATTTTGAATTGAGTTTGTTGAGGTTTGGACATAAATCTTGAAACTAAACCAAAACTAAAAGATATATCAGGTCTAGTGAGAGTTAGATAATTTAAACTTCCAACAAGTTGTCTATAAGGAGTAGCATCTATAAATAGAGTTTCCATATCTATCATTAACTTAGTTCCTAATTCACATGGAATTGAAAAATGATTAGAATCATTCATATGAAATTTATCAAGAAGATCTTTACCATATTTACTTTGAGAAAGAAAAATACCCTTAGGGGTTTGCCAAATTTGTAGTCCTAAGAAGTAATGAAGAAGTCATAAATCAGTCATTTGAAGTTTTTGGTTAAGTTTAGACTTAATATCAGAAATTAAATGGTTATAATTTGAAGTAAGAATCAAATCAGTAACATAAAGAATGATAATAATAATGTCATTTTCACTATGCTTGATATACAAGTTAGGATCATTTTTACTTCTAGAAAAACCTTGAGAAATAAAGAAAGCATTAATTTTAGAATACCATTCTCTAGGAGATTGTTTTAAACCATAGATAGTTTTCTTTAGTTTACATACAAGATGTTCATTACCTTCTTTAATAAAACCAGGAGGTTGAGACATATATATTTCTTCATGCAAATCACCATTGAAAAAGGCACTTTCAACATCCATTTGGTGAATAGGCCAATTCATTTTAGCAGCTAAAGCAAAAAAAAATTTAATGGTAGGCATTTTTACAACATGAGCAAAGGTGTCATTATAATCTAGTCCTTCACCTTGAGAGAAACCTCTTGCTACTAGTCTAGCTTTAAACTTACTAATTTCATTATTTGCATTCAACTTAGTTTTATATAACCATTTACATGAAACAAGATTTTTGCCACAAGGTAACGTAACTAAATCCCAAGTATTATTAGAAATTAAACTATCATATTCATCTTGCATAGCACTTTGCCAATGAGGTTGATTTTTTGCTTGAGAAAAAGTTTGAGGATCTTTAGAATGCATAAGAGAAGACATCAAAGCATAATTGCAATAATTAAGTCTCCTAGGTTTAAGTCCACCCATTCTAGTAATGTAATCATCACCTTCATTAAGTAAATCTTTAAACCATTTAGGATTTCTCTTAGAAGTAATGGAAATATCACTATGAGGAGTAAATTCATCATGTTCATCATCACTATGAGGAGTAAATTCATCATTATCATCATGAACAACATTATTACTATCATGAGAAAAATTATCACTAAGAGGAGTGGAAATATTCTTACCATCATCATTATTATCATCATCATCATTGTCATCTTTTTTAATACTAATAAGAATAGAAATAGGTTCTTTAGGAGTAGGGTTTAGAATAGGACGTTGGTCCTCCAAGAGATCAATAATACCCCTTTTAAATTCATCATCTTTGACCTTGGAACAATCATGAACTTCGCTTTTGGAAATAACAACATCTCTTGCAATATGAACCTTGTTAGTAATAGGATCATAAATTCTATAACCTTTAGTAGATTCATCATACCCAACAAAAGTAAATGAAGAAGATTTAGAATCAAGTTTATGCCTTTTTTGTTTAAGTGTGTGAACATAAGCAATAGATCCAAAAAATTTCAAGTGTTGTAAATTTGGTTTCCTACCGGACCATGCTTCCTCAGGAGTTATATTTTGCAAAGCTTTAGTAGGAGTTCTATTAAGAAGATAAGT
>MU228407.1:380383-430020 GCA_018584345.1 Thuja plicata
ACCTTGTATGGATATGTTCTCCATTGGACCCAAAAGATCACTATGAATAAGATGTAACTTATGAGATGCCCTCCATGAAGTACCATGAGGAAAGGGCTCCCTTTTCATTTTGCCACTCATGCACCCTATGCATTTAATTTTAGATGGAACAATATGAGGTAAACCTTCAACCATGTTAGGTTTTTGCATCAAAGTAATATATCTAGAATTCAAATGGCCAAGCCTTTCATGCCATACATTGAAATCAATATTGAATTTCAAAGAGTACCTTGTAGAGGCAAACTCATAAAACTTAAACAAGTTATCATGATCCATCTTAGCATTAGCAACAACATGATCAGTGTTAGGATCAATAATATAGCACATATCCTTATGAAATTCAACTTTGTAATCTTGACATAATTGAGAAAATGAAAGTAGATTAGATTTCAATTTAGGAACATAAAGAACATTGTGTAACTTTCCATTTGGAACATTAACATCACCAAAACCATCAACTTTACAACTATGATCATTAGCTAATTGAATAGGAACATAAATAGTATCAAGTTGGAAAGAATCAAATACTTCTCTATGAGATGTAACATGATGAGAAGTGCCACTATAAATAATCCATTCTAATGCATGAGAATCGTTATAACAAACAGTAAAAGCACGACGAGATTTATTACCTTGAGATTTGAAGTTATTTTGATTATTGTTATTGATGGGATTCTTATCATTTTGTTTTTTTTAAATAAACATTGGTTAGGTGACCATCTTTACCACAATAAGTACAATGTGGTTTTTTATTATGTTGATTATAATTATTGTTATTATTATTGTATGATGGTCTAGGATTAGACCTGATGTTTGAATAATTATTATTATGATTGTTGTTATTTGAATAACCATTATTATGATTATTATTGTTACGATAGTTGTTATTGTTATTGGAATAATTATTATTATTATGATTATTATTATAATTATTACTATTAGAAGTATGAGATTTATTACTATGATTTTGAGTTTTAGAAACAAAAGCATATTCAAAAGTCTTAATAGTAGCAAATTGCAATAATTTAGCCTCCTCTTGACATAATTTTTTTTGAAAGATTGCATAAGTTAAATGAGGAGCTAAAGTAGGAATTGCAAGCTGTGAGTGAATGTTAGTAATAAATTGCTGAAACTCTTTAGGAAGACATTTCTTAAGAATAATTGTAATTAATCTAATATCACTTAAACTAACATTAATACCACTTAGTTGAGCTTTAATTGCATCAAACTTGAGTAAAAAATCATCCATATTTTTTAAATCATTATACCTTAAGTCCTCCAATTTGTCTTGGAGTTGAATCTTACAAGATTTGGATGAGCTGTCATACGTCTATTGCAAGATGGCCCATGCTTCATGAGCTTTGGTGCAATGTCCAATTAGGACATAAAGGTCAGGAACGATGGAGAGACCAATCAAACCAAGGGCTTCTTCATTTTTGGTTTTCCATGCATCTTTTTCTGCTTTTGAAGCAGAGGTAGCTGGTTCAATGGACGCATCTATAGAAACTTCAAGGTGTTTAAATCGAAATAAAAAAGAAACATGAGTTTTCCATTGATGATAATTAGAGATATTTAATTTGATTTCAGGAATAAGAGTAGACATGATGAAAGTGGAAAGACAATGATATCAAAATGAGATTAATTATGAACTTGAACTCTTTAAAAAAATTAAAAATTTATTAAATGCTTAAAAAAGAGCTAGAATTGATAAAAAGAAATATTAAGAGTGAATAAACAAATAAATGGATATATGGAACAATATTTAAATAGGTAAGAAATATGAGAAATAAGTAGATTGATATCCATTTAAATTTTTTGATTAAGAGATTAAATTTAACGATTAAACATAAATTTGTTAAAAAAAATTGTTAATTTAAAAGTTTAAACAAATATGATTAAAGAACAACCAAAGAATCTAAGGATAAGTGAAATAACTAATGATAGAGCTAAATAAAGAAAAGAATATAATAGACAATTATTATTGCTGCAAGAGACCTGCAAAAACTAAGAAATATGTTATAAAAATAGATGTAATAATAACTTGAGATGAAATGATTAAACTGCAACAAAATTATTAAAATGCAGAGATGTGACTATTTCAGAAATACAGTCCTAGTGCGGGGGTCATATCTCCCAAATGAATTGTTGGATCTAGCTGAATTTCAAATATGTGTTGCAAAACCTAATTATCGACAACTCCACCAAAGCGATTGACAATATTATGTATATTTTAAAAGTTATTAAATACTGAGTGTAGGTCTATAAAACTGTCTTCAAAATGACAAGAATAATAAATGGATTAAAATATAGAGACAAAGGAATATATAAGCTCATAAAATAGAGATAAGAGTTAGAAATCAGATATATGAATGAGCCAAACAAGAATAACCCTGCAGTCAAATACACAATAGAGATGTCAAAATGGAAAAGATATATCACAACAAGGTAAAAGATATATAAAAAAGTTAAAAATTCTGAATCAAACAGAGATAAAGATATAAATTAGATGCTGATAATGATATTGAAATTAGATGAACTCTGATAAATAATAGAGATATGTAAAAGGTTGAGCTGCACAAAGCCACATAGATTAGAGAAAAAATATATGTTTAAACCTGTAGAGATAAATAAAAACAGAGATATATAGAGATATGATATAAAAGATGAATGTAAATCTTGCAACAAGAATGTTAGAAATAGATTTTAATATAGATTTATAGCCAAAATATAGAATAGGCTAACTGTAAATCCCTTGCGTTTTGCCTGACAGAGGGTATGTTAGATTTAAATAAAACTTTAAATGAGATGAATAGAGCTTAGATCTAGCGGAAAGCCATCCAAAACTAAGAGGTTAGATTGCAAAAAAAATTAGATTTAAAAGAATAATGAAAAAGATGCTAGATTGCAAGAAAATAATGAAGGAAAAACCTGCAAAATAATGGTTAGATAACAAAAAAAGTTCTTTCTCCTTCACAACTGAAATATTCTTCAACTTCCCCTACATGCAACAATCAACAAAAAAGGATTAAACCTGTTGTGATACCATGTTAGAAATCACAAAGAGTAGAGAAAATGAAAGAATCCAAGTATGAGTGCATGAAGGAAGTTACCAAGATCACCAAGAGAGAGAGAGATAGAGAAATTGCTCCAAAGCATCAACTCAAAAGATCTCAAAAGTACTCCAACAACAACAAGAACTCAAAAAAATTTGAAAGGGGAAAAGCAAAGAAAAACCCCTTGTGTATTATGAATGAGGCTCAAAGCCTAAAGAAGAAGAGAGAAATGGAGCACAAAGCTCATTACAATATGGAGATCAAGAATGAGAAATGAAGGAGAAGTGAAAGAATAGAGAAGATTATTGAAGCAAGTGTGTGAGAGGCATCTCTTAAGTAGATATGAGTGGAGGAGCTTGCATGTAACTCTCATCTTCTATGAATTCCACATTCATATTGTGTGTGTGACGAATGTGAGATTCCTCTTAAGGAGGAATATCTATTTTCCTTATTAAAGGAAATACAAAATAGTGACATGTCCTCCTACATGGACTAGAGGACAAATAAAAATAAGGATACCTTGGTTTATCCTTTTAATTACATATTTTAAACCAAGGAAAGATTAATTCTAACAAGTATTTATTTTACCATCCTTGCAACAATGAAGAAGAAGAGAGATAGAGGAAATTGGAAAATCAATTTCAGCCACCGACACCTATCTATCTTCAAACAAATATCTTCTCTTCCAAGAAATCTGATCTTCCTTTTGCAACTGCTTCTTTCCTTTTAATTCCCTTTTGAAATTTAGTCATGTGCACATTCCTTCCTTTGAAATTCTCCTTTTTATGTATTTTATGCCCAGAATGCACCAAATTTTGACACTTGTCACTTTTTGATTTGCTACTCTAAAATGGCCTTGGAACTCCTCCTTTAACCCTGGTTCACTTAGAGACTTGGAGACTAATTAGTCTCTAGATCTCTGAGATATTTCCTTGACCTTGAGTTCACCTTGCTAGTGCATCTCCAAGTCTTTGAAAAACCTTCCTAACCATGATTAGATCTAGAGACTTGGAGACTACTTTAGTCTCTAAGTATCTGAAATATTTGTTAACACTGGGTTGGTTTTGATACTTGGAGACAAGCCTCAGTCTCTAAGTCTCTAAATAGGCTTAACTTGACCATATCTCTGACCATGCTCTAACCATTATTATCTTGCATAGACTAGTCTCTAAGTCTCTGAAATAATTCACTAACCTTGGTTAGATTTGGACACTGTGCATGGGCCCTTAGATCTAATCTTCATCCAATGGTGGTCCCTCAATCTCAGAATCTTTGGTGATTAGCTACTTTCATCTCGCAAATACATGACCCAGTTAACTAGCCTCCAGTTGCTCAATCTCAGATACCCTGGCAATTACCTAGAAACCTCTCGTGACTTTGCAACTACACTATTGTGTGATCTCTAAAACTCTGATGGCTAACTGTAATCTTTTCATGACTTTGCTCAGTGGTTAGTCATATGATCTCGATGGTTATCTCCACCATCTCCTGACTGCATGACCATTCACCATGTGTCCCTTCATCCTTGTCATCATCTGTGTAATGCCCTGCCAGGGAACCTAGGAGAACTTAACCTAAACACAACACTAAGTTCACAATTTTTTTTTTTTTAATGTTTACAAACAATAATGATAACATTATGAAAGAAACTCGATAAAGTACATGAAATACATGAAATACACTCATACATAGATAACATTCCTCGAGGGTTCCTTGATGTAGAATTACTTAAACAAACTAATCTATGATTACAATAATAAAGAACTGACATAAAGGTTACATAATCTGAATCCAATAACATACATCTCATAATAAAGATTACATATACATCTGATACCATAAGGTATACTACCTAATCAACATCCACTACATGAGTCACAGGGAATGTAATAATACATAATGAATGATACAATGCATCCTCCAAGGGATGATAACCAATATATACATATGGTACAAAACACATCTCAAGTAACTGATCAAGTCTCCGAAAGTCTAGGAAGATGAAACTGCAACAAGGAACATGTGAGCATGAAGAAGAATCCATCGGAATCTCAATGGTAATAAGAATCACTACCACTCGACCATGTGGAACCAAAGGTCCGCTCCCACCGTGCTGAGGAAATAGTAACAGGCCCATCACAGGGGGTATACAAATAGAATACAAACAAGGTACACATGACCTCATACTCCAATGCAAAGGGAGATCCTAGAAGCACTCTAAACCATAACAAGAAATATTAAACAACACCAGAGGTAACTGACACACATAGGATAACCTAAGTTATATATAGGAAGGTGTCATCATGTACGTCTAACCCTTGAGTTAAGTCCTGACAATCCCTTAAAGGATTCTAGCACCCAAGTGACCATACATGGCATTAATGACCTTTCAAATAGACAAGATCACTAATGATGCCCGAACCCGCACCTCGAAAGGGGGCAAGCATCATCTCATCCTCCATCTTAGCCTATACTAGTGCTAAAGCATGGGTGAGGCATTAATCTTATTAGTTTAATCTAATACATCCTAATTAATTCATTAGGTTATCACTTGTTACCAATACTTACAATAAGCAAATCCTGACAGCCACTTGTGGGCTCTGGTACTAAGTGCAAGCCACCTCCCATCATACAACTAGGTTACCTACCCTAGGTTCAAAAAAAGCATCATAAAGGATAAATCATAATTCAAATTGCATCATGTACATTCAAGTTCACATAGGTTCTCAAAACCCTAAAACGTCCATAATATCCTCACATGACCAATTAATACAACAAAACCGAACTAGGTTGGGTCTTAGCAAATCAGGACTATGACATCATCATATAAACACAAATTGACATTGACTTCATAAAAGATACCATGCAGAAAGTACAATCCCAAAACCTCTAGTTTTAAGTCCTAGGGCCATCTAACCCAACACATACCTGAAAGCATGATAACAAGATCGAAAGGGTCACATGGTCGATTTAGGGTAATAACATGAACACACACACCATAAAGTAACATAAATATAAACAGTTCCCCCCAGCCTCTGTATACATCCCAAGTCATCTAATACCCCCATAATAACACATAAGCAAATGAGAACCATACATATGCATAGGAACAAAACGTCTAGAAAGACTGAAAAATGAACTATATGTATGTAATCATTCGTAGATAGCGCGAACATAGACTTCATTTAGACAATCACTTAATCTGAAATAACTAAGATCATTTGCATTAACTTCATTTAAAAACTACCTCTAGTAATTAAAAAATCTAATCAAAATATTCATTTAATTATATCAAATTAATTATCCATTCCTAAAGTCTCACTTCACCTCAGAATTAATAATTAATAAAACATATTAGTAAACTAATTGTAACTAATAATTAATATATTAATTCAAAATTTCTAATAAACTATTAACTTGAATTAATAATTAATATATTAAATACAATTAATAATTAATATGTTTTAAATTAAATCTATTAATAAAAGTATATTAATTACTACAAATTAGATACAATTAATAATTAATATACAAAATAAAACTATTAACATAATAATTAAATGTAATAACAAATTTATACTAAACAAATTATAATTAATAAAAAACAATTTAATTTAAATCTAAACATTTTAAAATAAAATAAACTAAAACAAAGTTTGTTTTAAACAAACTTTTCTGCAAGTTAAGTGGGGGGGCCCATGCAGGTTTCCCTCCTCCCTGCGCTAAGCGCAGTCCTATACATAGGATAGTGGGTAGGGGGGACCACCGCCCTCCCTCCCACCTAAACTTAAAAGTGGCGCGCGGGGGGGAATGAGGGCGTTGGTGGGGATGGGGTCCCACCACCCCTTTCCAAAATGAATTTATTTTTTTTTTTAATTTATTTTTTTAAATTTATTTTTTTTAGAAACCTTTTAAAACTGTGTTTTCTTTTCACCCCATTTGATTTATATATATTTTTTTAAAAAAGAATTCTGAAAATACAGAATTTAAGATAAGAGTTTTATTTTTTTTCTTCTTCTTCCTTTTGCAAACACATTTTTGTCTTTTTGTGTAATTTGTCTTTCTGGGCAAATTTTTTTTTTTTCACCAGTCTGTATTTTTATAGAGAGTTGATTTTTTTTCAACTCATTTAATTTTTCCAATGCAAATACATAGGAACTAAATATTTATTCTTTTCTCTATAGTTAGGACTATAGGCAAGGTTTAAATTTTTAATTTCTAGGAGATTTACAAGAGATCTAATCACAAAATTTTGACAGCATAAGGGTACTATGCTAAGAAATATATAAACATAAAAATGATAGATCTAAGCTTCTCATAAACACCCGAAAACATCGAAACAATATCAAACCATAAATTTAATTTTCTCTATAGTTTAAACTATAGAAAGGATAATTTTTTCATTTTCTAAGAGATCTAGAGGGAATTTCTTCCTGAAATTTCGATAGCATAACACTACGATGCTAAGAATACATAAAATGGAAGAAATTCAGATCTAGGGTTTTAATGAACACCCAAAAATGTATAAACAACAATAAGCCATTTAAAAATCCAAAATAACAATAATGCACTAAATCAACATTGAAAACCTCAGATCTACAAAACTGAAACCACACATGAAAAATGAAACCTACCTTGATTCCAATGCTAGAAACGGAGGAATGTGGCTTGGATGATGGAAGCAAATCTGAAACCCTTCAAGCACAATTCGACCACTGATCTAGAAACTATGAAGATTCGAGCACGCACACAAGCAAGAAAAATCTGAAATCTTCCAAGCAACAAGAATCTACAACAATTCACAATCCTTCAAAAATCTCAAATCCCTAAGAGCTCTCCAAATCCAAAAACCTGTTGTCCCAAAATGAAACCCCAATTCCCTCCTAATGGGATTCAATTTCCCCTAAACATGCAAACCCTCATGACAACACATTCAGTCAACTCCTAAAAGGACTCTACCCAAAATTGAAAGTAATAACAATTAATTAATTAAAATATCTTTTAATTCCACATCTCAACTTTGAATCCTACAATCTAGTTGAAAACTTTGAGTTTGAAAATAATTTTTCAACAAAATCTTGCACATGTAATTAATAAAATATTAATTTAAATAACTTAAATATTTAAAGGACAATAATCCATGCAACTTAATATTCAATTATTTAATTAAGCATAAAAGCTCATTTACTATAGTTTTCAATTAAATACTTAATTAAATCAAAATATTCCAATATTTCAATTTAATTAATTATTCAAAATAAACATAGGATATAATTAAATAATTAATTCAACTATAATCCATTAAATCATAGAATATGGAAAATCACTCAATAATCCAAAAATATCTGAAAGCATAATCAAGCAAAACACACACATACTCAAGAGAGAGGGTATTCAAATTCTATCAACCTAGACAAATCCGGATAGGGTAGTCATACTGGAACTCATCCAACATTAGGATGATTAGGCTTAGGTTAGGGTTTTGGACCTGAAAACTATCTCCCCTCTCTTACCATTGAGATTAATATGATAGGGTATGCTCACTCCTGCCAATTCAGGGAAGACGTAGCCCGGTACCTGTAAACCTGTCATCATAAAGATGAACATACATGCATATATAATATGGAAAAAATGGTTGAGACTAGGTTATCATGTGGATCTCACCGAAGCAAGTAACTATGACTATGTCCCATACCATTCCAAGCACATCAAACAGTAATGCAAAACATACAATGATCCATGTGCATATAAATCTAAGGTCAGTATTGTCAGAAAACCATAACCGAAATGAAATCCTAACATATACATAAGCATCATTAAATCACCATAAATCACATATACACTGAAGATACAACATAATAATAATGGATCAATAACATACTGAAAAGTAATACATAAATATCCTCAAGATCAACTAAAAAACCACATGTACATCAAAAATGCCTAAAAGAGTTTGGCATCCAAAACTGAAAAGCAAACTAAGAGGTGGGTATTACAATCTGTGCCACTTGTCTGCAAAATTTGGTCATCTTGGTTACCGGCATGTTTCTCGCAGCATCACCTACCACCTGCATGCACGCGTGAAGAGAGCTTCCTACTCTACTTAACATTTCATTATGTTTGTATTTTGGGTTATAAACACCTCAAACTACCTTCCCACCACCAATGTGGGATTAAATTTTTGCAAGTTTTAAAGGCCTTTACTCATTATTCACCCAAAATATGGGGTCCATTGCACATACACTCCTCTAGCCAAGGGGCCTTCCATGAAGCCTCTTTTCTCTTTACTTAATTTACTAAGTGAGCGTCAGAGTATATAAACATTAAAAATAACCATCCATTGTGCATGTGGGATATATGTTCTTCTACATTTTCAAGTTTTTAAGCCCCTTTCTGGCATGTTGTGTGGCTCTTTGGTTCATGCACTAGTACTCCTCATTTCTCATGCAGCTTCATCCTCCGTATTTATCCACTGCACAGGAGGTCTCCTTTTACAACTTTGGCATTTAACACTTCTTCTTTTTTAATGACCATTGGCTGCGCAGACTTTTAGCTTTCATAGCACTAGGCTGCAATTACATTTTTCCTCTTATGCTTGTATTCAGCGCAAATCCTCCTTGGTATGCCTTGCACAAATTTTATGATGCAAAGTGTTTCTTTTTTTATATATTAAGTGTTGGCAGCTCCCTTCTCAATTAGTACGGGCTCTATGACATGTAAATCTACCAAAACATTGGCATTTGAAGTGTTCTATGTTTTACTTTAATTGATATGTTGCGCAGAGTCCTCCCAATGCCTTTTCAATGTATTAAACATTCTATGTTGCATTTTGTTTAAATGTTTATAAAACATTTCATCTCTTTCACATGTTGTGTAGGGTCCCAATCTTCTCCTTCCAATGTAGCCTTCCATTTGTAATCATAAAACCTTCAAACTTTGCACAATTTCTATCCATACTCCCTTCCAATTGCATTTTGTTTATGCAATAAAAGTTTTTTTTAAACCTCCAATGAAAATTAACGCAGACAATTTCAAACTAGTCTTTGTCTCTTGTGCAGGTTATGTTCTCCTTCCCTATCAGTTGTATTTTCTATGAAAGTTTGTTTTGAAACTATTTAAAAGTCTGCACTCCATTCCATAGCTTGCATGGGGTATATTCTTTTGTTTGATTTTCCATTTGCATTTAAAACACAGTTATATATTACAAACTACGCAGGCTTCCAATCAATTTGCAACTACCACATGCATTGGCCATTTCCCCCAAAATAGTGTGTGGGCTCTCTCACCAATCCCCTACGCAATGCATTGACATTAGTTTTTTTTAAATGTTTAAAACTTGCTCCTCTTGTTCAACGCCACTCCTTTACATGTATGCGCAGGGCTTTCCATATTCAATGTAGACTACCATGAAATTGTGCCTATTCAAACTCTAAAGTCTCATGCATAGACATGTAAAATATTCAAACAACAAACATGCCTTGTTTATGCTTCCACCATGCACAAGCTCCTTAATTTAACTTACAACTGCCAGTTGCATTTGCAATGAAAGATTTTAAATGTGTTAATGAAACAAAAACCAAATCAACCTCCATGCATCAGACTTCCATTTGGCACTTCCCTTGCTTGGTGCGGTTCTTCTACAAACAACATTAAAAAATCCTCTTTGGTGTATCCTTGGAGTGATTTTATCGAATGCATTTGTCTAAGAATTTCATATTTCATATGCATTTTGAGATTATTTCAAATTTCCTTGATTGAGACATTCCGTCAAACTGTTACATAATTTGTGTATGACTCCACATTTTACATTGCCTTATCTCCTCTTCATATTTCACAGGCTATCAAACAACCAGTGTGCATTACTGGTTTGGAGCCTCCAAAGTTCACATGCCTTATGTACGCTTTCAAAGCATCATCTCAAGGAAGTTTAGATGTGGAGCCTTGATTTCGTATTGACATGATTAATAATCACTCAGTGATATGCCCATTTAAAAGTGAAAACCCAAAACCATTTAAATCCAAACTTAATCACTTCTGCATAATGTTTAAAATATGTAAATTGCCTCCAGGATACCCCTTAAAAACTTCCTGAATGACCCCTTGACAAAGTGAGGAATGTGAAAACTCATTCATCTCCAGCATCTGGGCATGGTCACCAACTGGATTAGCTTGAAAGCATCAGGGCCAAAAGATAATAATAATGCAAAGTGGGCAACTTCATTATATTCTATAACTAGCAGTATTCAAACATATGCAAACCCTGCCCAAGATGTTATTTTGAAAGCTATTGGATCAACTCCTCAGGAGCCATCACTTGGAAAGGTGATCTATTTATCAACAATCAGTATGCATGCAAAAGGGCTTTGTCAGTTTCAAAATCATGTCCAAGACACAACTAATCTAACTTTGCAATTCTAGAATAATGTGCAAGCACAAATGTCAAAGCAACAAAAATTGTAAAAACATTGAGCTTTGCAAAAATAGGAAAACATGCCTCGAGGATCCACCACCGATCACAGTAATACATTTAGATATAGTGAGCACAAAGAAACAATTCACAACTCAAAATCACCATCTTATAAAAATTTTCAATCTTCTAAATATGACTACTCTGTAAATGCAATTTTGTCTAACATTGTCAATCTGCATAAACTGCTTCTGACTCTGATTTCAAAAAACTCATTAAATAAGACCCTTAAAGTCTACTACCCAAAATATGGGTTCACTTTCATATATGGATTATGAAACTTCAACTACCTTTCACTGAAAATTGACTGATCAACCAGCACTAATATGCAAAGTCAACACTTTACAACTTTCTGAATTTAAACATAGTGAAAAATGCAGAAATTAGATTTGGAATCAACTAGGCAAAGTGGACAATTGGATTGGTCTGAGTTTGAAAATCTTTAGGAAGGTACACTTTCATGTTTTCAATTTAGGGGAAAAATCAATTCTTCAAAATCTTGCATTCGGGTACAACTTTCAGGACCTCAAAGTAGGTCATTCTGCAATTTTGCACTTGATACTCAGAGAAACTGAATTAATTGCAAATGGACTGACTCTGGCAAATTGTGCAAACAAATTCATGGGGGTCTAAAAATGGAAACAGAGCTTCTATCTCATGCCTACAACACCTCAACGTAATCCTTATGTCATGAAACATTAATCTAGCCAAAGATATAAACCTCCAAAATAGGTCATTTGATATAATTAGGATATGTGCAAAATGCAACTTTAAGTGAACACCTCCAAATGACCCTCTTCAAAACTCATCAAATATGATATCTGAAAGTTATGAACCATTATATCTACTCCATGATACATTTTAAACACATGCCCTAAGTGGAATTTCAAGAAAATCATCAGGTCTCATTTTACTAGCATCCAAAATAGGCCTTCTCCACAAGCCTTTTAGGGCAGCAATTCATACTTAGGGAAAATTTTTATTATACTCACTCCAAAATGTACCTAGACTTTTGAAGTTCCAACAGTGGCTCTGACTGAGGACTCATGCCCCATGTAGGCCTACAGAGAACCTCAGAATCTTATGGTACAACAGACCACCCATAAAATAAATCAGACTTTCTTTTCTCTCTTATTTGTCCTTTCTCTTATATCTCTTCACTCTTTCAAAAAATGGAAACCCTTTATTGAAAGAAAACACACCACACAACTGAAAGGGAAGGAAAGGAACTATACAAACACAAAAATTTACAAAAGGCCCATTGCTTTTCACAACAGAAATCAGCACTTGCCTCTATCAAAAATCTTATTTTATTCTTGGCATACAAATATCAAAATGAAAATGTACTTGTACAAATTCTATTCAAACTCACAAGGAATAAAAAAAATGAAGAATACCTTATTTGCAATTCCATTCATGCCTTTAGAAGTTCTTCCATCGAAGTCAGCATAACCAAAAGTATGAAACTCATTCTTCACATCAGAAAATATCAAAAAATATGATGATGGCATTAACTTTCCATTAGTATGCAGACAACACTTTCAGTAAGCTTACACCAAAAGATAGGACAAGAGAAAACCGAAGATAAAATAGATAGAGATCACCAAAGATGACAAAGTGCAAAGAGAACCAATGACACAACTTAGTGTGTACACCAAAAATGCAAAGATAGAAAGATAAAGGGGAACCCGACAGAGGAACCCGACATGCAGGATGCAGTGCAGACCCACAGACAGTTAAAGAGAAAACCAAAAGATAGTCAACTGATTTCAGAGCATAACTGATAGCCATAAACTGAAAGTCAGTTGTAGCCTGCAAAAAGTGGATCTGACTTCCAAGTCAGATAAAATAGTTTTGAGCTATTTATAGAATCTTGATTTTTTTTTAAAACCATATATTTAGGGACAATAAACATGAATGTAAGTACTTTAATCAGTCTAACTCATTTAAAACACATAGACTAGGAGATCTAGGTACAAGTTGTAAACCTGATCTTAGAGTTAACATTGTTATTCATGAAACTTAATGAAGTCAATCCATCTAATAAATAGATGATGCAATCATTCATTATATGATGATTAAGTGTGAAAAAAGAGAGAGGAGAACAAGAATGAAGCATACAAGCACATCTATGGATTAGATTGAAAGTTTCAAGAACAAGAACAACAAAAGATGAATTTGGTTATCAGAACCAAGAATAGAGGCTACCGAGAATCAGAGGTATTATTCAATCACAATAAGGTGATAATATTTTTCATGTAAACTAAATTGGATCTGTATCACCAATAGGAGATTGCATTTACCAGGTCAATTTGTAATTTTCTATCATTCTAACAAGTGGAGCAAAGTGTAAAAATACTTTCAAGGAAGTTGGACTTAACAGTCCAACAACAAATCTCTTAATCGAGTGCACACTCAATGGTGTTGCTAAAGCTCTTAACAGAGTAGACTTTAACAAGTCTCCACCGATACTATTAATAGGGTAGATCATCAGAAGTGATCAAATTGTAAGCCTTAACTGGCCCCTTCCAATTTGTAGATAGTGAAGATTTTGTGGGTGCCATCCCCACCACAGTAGTTACTTCCTAACAGGAGTTTTCTATGATATCATATCTTGTGTTATGTGTCAATTAATTTCATGAATGTTCACATGTATGTTAATGTTATGAATTGATATATCTCACATCAAGATAGTATAGAATAGATTGAATGGATATAAAAATTGATTACAAATGTTAATTGATTAAAGGATACAAAATTTTTAGAGGTACTGATTCACCCCTACCCTCTCAATACATACTTCCCATTAATACCAACAATTGGTATCAGAGCTAAGTCTCTTCTTGGAAAGCTTAAAGGTTTAAGAGAAAAGATCATACAATGGAGAAGTACAGACTTGATAAGAACATTGAAAATAAGAAGCTATAAATTAAGATGTTCTATGAATAGTATAAAGAAGCTAGAATCAATATGAGATAGTTGATGGATGAAAGAAAGAATATGTCATCTCTCTTTAATGAGACAGATTATCATGAGGAAGAGATATCAAATTTATTTGAGTCTTCAGGAACAACTACAAGAAAAACATCAGATACATTAGAAGAAAGCATCACAAGCCTAGCTAAAATCAATCTACATCTGGTTGGACAAGTTAAATATATGCAAATCAGTCAAGAGACACAGATGATAAGGATGATTGATGTCATGAACATTGCTAAACAAGCTAAGAAAGAAAGAACACTAGCTATTGATGATAGAAGAAAGATCAAAGAAAAACTACAAGGAAAAGAGTCTAAAATACAAAGACTTACAAAGCATCACCATGAGATTACAAATCATATTATTCTTATGAGTCAAGAAGAAAATAGAATAAATGTTGAACTTGTTGAAAGAATAGAAGCTATCGGTGAACTGAAGGATGAGAATGAAAATTTGAAACATGAAATAATAATTCAGCAATAGCATAATGAAATTATCAAGAAAGCTAAAGAAAGCAATAAAAGAATTAATTATTTTATTGAAAGATAATGAAGAGTCAACAACAACAATGGTCTAGGTTTTACCAAGAATGGAGAATCATCAAATCAAACTAATCCAAAGAATGTCTATGAAAATCCAAGACCAAGAAAGTCGACATGAAATCACTGTGGAAAGCAAGGTCATACATCAAATGTATGTAGAGGCAAAATGAAAGGTATTCCTAAATCTACATCTTAATTCATAGGATTTTGTTATAAATGTAATAAGAAAGGAAATAAAGCTTACGAATGTAAGTCAGAGATGAAACAACCAAAGAAGGAAACCTACATGGAAAAATATTGTCCTACATGCAAAATGAATGGGCACACAACTCTTGAATGTTGGAAAAAGAAAAGACAAGCATGGAAGCCTAAAGGTCAAGAAACTCCCTATCAACCAAAAAGAGTTGGTAATTAGTATGTATAGGATTATAATACTTGGATAAAATGTATAGCATGTGGAAGATTTGGTCACATTGCTGCAAACTATATGAGACAGTGGACTAGAAAGTCTAGAGGCTGGACTAACCTCGGAATGGCATGCTTACACTATCATAAAGTTGGTCATCTCAAGAAAGACTGTAGAGACCGAATGACAGAGACCAGGACATATCCCAATGGAAACACCATTGAAGATATCTAGAGAGCTAGAGACAAAATGTGAAGAAGAGTTTCAAATAATGATGAATTTGGATGAAGCAATGAAAATGGTGACACCCCATCCAATGGATCCAGTGACATCACCACCCCCACCTAAGCAGAACAAGAAAGTATGGAACTACATTACACAATGTATCATTTTACATCAGTTCCATAATATGTTGATAAAATGCCAAATTAGCATAAGTAAAGATGCATTATGGTAGTACTTGTTAAAATATGTGATAACTATGCTATTGGGTATTCACACTAAAACCTCTCAGTATACACTCAAAGCTAAAACTTCCTACACTTAATGAGAAGCATTGATTAATATAAGAAAGAAAAGTTTCTAAGTGTAAATTGAGCCTTGTCGGTAATCAAGCAAAGTGAAAAAAATTTCTGCGACACCGAAACATGTTAGTAAAAGAAAGTGGAATAATGACCACTCTGAAATGTTATGTTCTCACCTAAGGAAAGTGAATTCTTCACCAACAAAATCCATCTTCATACACCGAGGAGTTGGTAAGAATTAATGACACATGTTTTAGGGCAACAACTATAAATAGGGCAATGGAACAACTCATTATTCACGATGACCAGAGTAGAGTGACCAAGGTGATTTTTGAGCAGAAAGTGACTGAATCATAGAAAAAACACAACTCAACACACAACACTCCAAAGCATATCAGAAATCATTACAAGAGTAAAACTCTAAGTTCTACATAACTGACAAATCTAATTCAAGAATTTTACAGAAAGCCCTAAAATTGAAAATGACAACTTTAAGAACTATGAAATCCAAGAACACCAAGAAGGATGAGTTAAAGCTCATCAATAATTTGGCATGTGAGGAACCTAAGTACAAGATTCATCCTGAGGTTACCTCACAACCTGACAATGCTGGAGCATTCTCGCGAATACCAGCTAGGTTTTTACTTGTGGAAGATGTACAGTCTTTCATACACTACAAGATTACAGAAATTGGAGATTTAGAGGTTGAACAAGCTTATAAGAATCTATGTAACAAATATGGAACTCTAAAGGATGAGCATAAACACATAGAAGTAAAAGGGCTTACCAATGCCCTAATGTTCCCAAAAGTTTTCAAAACTGAATGGATCCGGTTAGTACTAAGTCGAATGCATAATCACAAGCTATGGCTTGATGAACCAAAGGTGATAACTCGAGATTTTATTCATGTTGTCACCGGTCACCCCATAACTGAAAAGGTGAAAGCACTAAAGCATCCACCCAATCCTGAGACTGAGAAAATGACAGGACCCAAATGGGATGGCAGAGGACTCAAAGTTACCACCATAACCGATGATGAGATTAAATTTGGTGCATGTGTTGTAGGCTACAAATTATTCCAAGCAATCAGGTTGAACAACATAGCATCAAGTGCAGTAGACATAGCCTACAAAATTGTGAAGAGGGGAACACAATTGTACTTATCAGAACTTCTATTGAATCAGTTGAAAGATAACTTATAGACTATCAAGACTGCAAAGTCAAACACATGTAAGTTTGGCTCACTCACAATGTGTATTTTCTTCTACTTTCAAGACACATTCCCATCAGTAGGAGATGTGAAATGGGACAGCACCAAACCGGTCACCATGCAGATTAGTGAACACATAGCCACAATGGGAGATAACTTTGAGATAGTCATGGATGAATACTTCAATGTATTCAAAGACCGAATGCAAAAGAGGGTAAGGATCCCCGAACAACTCATTGAGAAATATAAATATGAATTATGTTTTATGGTTGATACAGATCATACATATATCAAGCCTGTTTTACCAAGGAGAACATGATTACAACCATTGGAGTATGAGTTAAACATTGATCTTGCATCTAAAGCAATTGATGCCTTATTAAATGAGCCACTAGATGAGAAACAACCCAAGTTTGGAACATATGAGGAGACCAAGACAAGAATAAAATCTATCTTGGTTGTTAAGAAAATTATCAAGAAAAAGGACAAGATGGTAAAGAACCTCAAGAAGATATTGTCAACAATCGAGGAAGAAGATGAATAGGATGAGGAAGTTAAATAGGAGGAAGAAACCGAATGACAGTTTTGTATCGGCGAAACTAAAGAAAAGGATGACTCTGAGGCTACAAAGTCATATTCAACCTCTCCTCCACCAACCAAGAAGCCAAGGACCACAACTGCTTCAAGAACTAGAAGCCAAACATCTAAGGATTCAATTCCTTCACCTTTGAAGAAAGGAAAGGTCAGAACATACAAGAGGAAAGCTGCCACACCGAAGAGATGGAAAAACAAAAGAGGAAGGAAGATCATCAGAACCTGAGAGGATATTGAAGACACCAAGAAAGATGAAGCTATAGAGGCAGAAAGTGTCAAGGTAAAAGCTCCTAAATCTATTGATGACATTTGTAAATCTATTGTAAACTCAGGATCTATTACAGATTCTAATATTAGAAGATGGTTGAAACTAGATCCCGAAGATCAGAATAAAATTGAGGATGCCATCATAGAAAAAATGTACAAGTTCAAATATGTACCAGTACAATTTGAAGGTAGTTTGGTACCAAGGGAACTCTTGGATAGACTTTATGCAAGATGGTCATTTGCATTGAAGAGCGAGAAGGAAATAAGAGAAAGAGTACTTGTTTCTCTTATGCCTTCTGAATCCAAGAAGGAAGAAATAGATGAGATGATGGAGAAACACTAAAAGGAGTTCTCACCAAAATTGAGAGCATATAAATTTCTTGAAGGAAGGATAATAGAGCTTGAAAAGGAAATCCATAAGAAATGGTGTAAAATTATGAAGATACCTATTGAGGAAGATACCCCAGACAAAGACCTACAATAGAAAGATGTTGATAAGGAAACTCAAGAACAAATCTTAATAAAAGATGCAGAAGATGATACATCAGTTGAGTTAGATAAGGAATAAGATGACACAACTGACAATAGAAATGTAGATGTTGTAGATGAATCATGGCCAGACACCACAAATGACAACATTGTGGATAATAATATCATTGACATAACCAATGACCAAGAAAAGGAAGTAAATAAAGATGAAGATGTCAATGTAACAAAGGACACAAATGATGAGCAGGAAACAATAGTTGATACTACACAGGTGAACATACCAGACAACATGTCAATATTGATAGAAACTATCAATATTTTACAAGAGCAGGACAAGTCACCAGAAAAAGATACTCCCAATGATGCAGGGGAAGAAGAAAAGAAAGACAACACTGATGCTCAAAAGGACATCGGGGACACTCAAACAGTAACCAATACCAAGAAAGTTATAGGAGGAGATACAAAAAAGGATGCAGATACAACAGATAAGAATGCAAAAAAAAAGAATGATGAAGCTAAGGACACCGATGAAGGAAACAAACTTAAAGATGGAACTCCTAAGAAAATTGACAAAGGTGCTACCAAAAATGTGAAGGTTAATGTGAATATGTCTACTGACACCCGACAAGCTGAAACCGACATTGAGCAGCAAAAAGAAGCACAACAGGTAACTTCATCAAGCACAACCAAGAAAGTCGATAAATTGGAAATGGTTTTACATTCTAGTGAAACACAAAGGAAGAAGAAGAAATATAAGAAGAACAAGTTGGAGGTCACCTAGGATGAAATTATTGAAATACCAAAGTGTGACCCAACTACACTTGACTTTGAGACATTACAAGAATACGGTGAAATATGCCAAAGAAAGGAATTACAGGAGAAGCTGAAGAAATAGCACAGAGACTCCATGGTACTGGAGAAAACATGGGACATATAGTAACAAATTGTACCTGATGTTGATATTGATCAAAAAAGACAATTCTAGATCAATTAGCCACTCTAACCGAAGCAATAAAAACTTGGAATATTGATGCTGAAAAGGCAATTAAGGAGAGAGCAGAGCTGAAGTGCCAACAAAATCTTATTGAGAACATCAGCCAAGAAGTGGCAGTCAATAAGGTAAAGCTATCAAAATTCATTACTGAATTAGATCCAATTATAACTAAAGCTATAACCTTGATTCAACAATTGAGAACATTAGAAAAGTTCACTAAAGAAAACAATGACAACAGTGCAAAGATGGATACAGATCTAGAAAACAATGCAAAAAGCTTAACCACCAATGGAGACAATGCAATTAAGTTGCATTATGAGAAAATCATTGATATCAAAAGGTTAAGATAGGAACTATGGTAAGAAGAGACACACTTTAGGGAAGATGTAACTGAGCTCCAAGCTCAACTTATACCAAACCTTACATTGCTCCAATAGCATATCAGTTCAGCAAGGCAACTGATAGGAACCCCCGAGATGTCTGTAGCAGACAACATCTATGACATGCACTCCAAGATCACACTTGAGCACAAGGCTCTTGAGAACTTAAAGAAACAATGGGAGAAAATGATGGAAGACATGAAGTCTACTCACTCCCACATTTTTGATAAACTATAAGGTATAAGGCCTTTGTCCTTAATATCAAAAAAGGAGGAAAATGATATGTATAAGGTATTGTATATTCAAATGATATGAGTACTATATTGTACAAAGGGGAAAATGAATGATATATTCAGATGGAAAATGATATATATATGTATTTACAAAGGGAAAATATCACATCTACAAATATACCAGCATATACATAGGGGAGTCATGAAATGACTAAGGGTTATATATGTTGTATATACTTAACATTTTGTTAGTATTTTACACATATCAGTTTTTGATACTAATGTCAAAGGGGGAGATTGATGACATTAACATTCCATTATTATGAAAACAACACTTTCATTAACCTTACACCAAAAGAAAAGACAAGAGCAAACTAACAGAACAAAACTGAAAGAAAGTCAACTGGTTTTAGAGCATAACTGAAAGTCGGAAACCAAAAGTCAGTTGCAGCTTGCAAAAAGTGGATCTGACTTCCACGTCAGATAAAATAGTCTTGAGCTAATTATAGAATCTTGATTTTTTTTTAAAACCATATATTTAGGGACGGGAAACATTAATGTAAGTTCTTTAATCATTCTAACTGATTTAAAACACATAGACTAGGAGATCTAGGTACAAGTTGTAAACCTGATCTTAGAGTTAACATTGTTATTTGTGAAACTTACTGAAGTCAATCCATCTTATAAATAGATGATGCAATCATTCATTATATGATGATGATGTGTGAAAAAAGAGAGAGGAGAACAATAATTTAGCATATGAGCACATCTATGGATTAGATTGAAATTTTTAAGAAAAAGAACAACAAAAGGTGAATTTGGTTATTAAAACTGAGAACAGAGGCTACCGAGAATCAGAGGTATTATTCAATCACAATAAGGTGATAATATTTTTCATGTAAACTAAATTGGATCTGTATTAGAAATAGGATATTGCATTTACCAGGTCAATTTGTAATTTTCTATCATTCTACCAAGTGGAGAAAAGTGTAAAAATCCTTTCAAGGAAGGTGTACTTAACAATCCAACAACAAATCTCTTAACTGATTGCACACTCAACGGTGTTGCTAAAGCTCTTAATAGTGTAGACTTTAACAAGTCTCCATCGATACTCTTAACAGGGTAGATCATCAAAAGTGATCAAATTGTAAGCCTTAACCAGCCCCTTCTAATCTACAGATAGTGAAGATTTTGTGGGTGCCATCCCCACTGTAGTTTTTACTTCCTAACAGGATTTTTCTGCAATATCATATCTTGTGTTATGTGTCAATTACTTTCATGAATGTTTCTATGAATGTTCACATGTATGTTAATGTTATGAATTGATATAACTCACATCAAGATAGTATAGATCAGATTGAATGGATATACAAATTGATTAAAAATTTTAATTGATCAAAGGATACAAAAGTTTTAGAGGTACTGATTCACCCCTCCCCTCTCAGTACATACTTCCCATTAATCCCAACATATGAACCATTACAATGAGGAAATGCATCACCATAAGAACCATCAAACTCCATTTGCATTACCTCTTCATTATCTGGCTGATCCATAAAGAATCTAAATGACTTGTACTCACATAAGCCATGAATAACAAAATCTAGAAAAACTTCACAATGGAAAAACATATTAGCATGTTCCTTAAAACATAGATTATAAACCTCCTCCACTTGCAAATTACCCACATGGTCATAAGGAGCAAGCTAATCAATATCATAATCCTACTCACTACATGGAACAATGAGCCCATCAAATGAAAATTCAAACTCACAATCATTTTTAGCCCGGGAAGAGATACATTCTGATTTCTTAGTCGATATTGACACAATTTTAGCATCAAAATCAAAATAAATCAAATCTGAGAAATCAATGCATTCCTCAAACAATGGATTAACAACACCATGTTTTTCTCCTATATTAACATGGTAGCAAAGAGATCGTTGATCCGTAGCAATATCCTCATTAAATGCATCATTAGTAAAAACTTTGAAGACATTAGTACCCCTGTTATCATAATCACTTTCAACATATGATTCAAAATTAGAGATATCACTATAAGTAGATTCAACACCTCTATCATTAGGCAAAGAAGTGGATGAAAAATTCATACTACCTTCTTCAACCGAAGAAGATGGGGAAATACACGAATCATCCTCAAGTTTCTCATCATGTGTAGGATTTTCATTACACAAACAATTCATATTCTGAAGCTGATCATCATTAAATGAAGGGATCTTAACAACACACTCATCTAGCACTTTACCCTTTGAATGAAAAGACTCAACTAATTGATCTTCATTCTGATTTTCATTCATAATATCATAATAAAGTTTCCAGATAGTATCATACTCCATCTCATAAGGAAGACCATCATTTACTATCCCTCTTTCCTTAAGTTTTGACACCAAATCTACTTCGAAGTTCTTAATACCAAATTCATTTGTATCACGCTGATGTAAAAGAGTATTTTTAGAATTGGTGAAGATACTCTTACCTTCACATGCTAATTTGCATTCACTTCCACAAATGCTCTTGTCTTCCCATACTACACTAGGATCACATAAGAACAACAAATCAACATCTTCCAACATATCATTCTCTTGCAAAACATAGGTTTTAGCTTCCTTCTGATCCTCATAAGAGTGTAAAACACATACATCCTCTTCAACATTCAAAACATTGTTAGTATCATTGCATCTAGGATCAAAATGAGAGGGTATTTCTGATATAACTTTGTAAGGTAAAGATTTATTGAGAGATTCACCATCATAAGTATTTGATACATCATTCATTGTTACCATTTCTTGGACATATGCATTTATATCATCATTAGAATTTTTCTCAATATGGAACAAAGTATCATTAACAATACATCTATTCAAATCTGAATTCAAGACTTGACTAGAGACCAAAACAGAGGTATCAATACCCCTACTTGGAGCTGAATATTTATCATAATACTCTTGTCCATTCTCAAATGTATTTTTCCATCAAATCCCTCAAGAGAAATGGTTCTTTGTCAATTTGTACTTGGCATTGTTTTCAATCTCTATTGTTGTCCTAAAAACCTGATGCAAAGTCTTAGGTTCCTTGTTTCTCAACCTATAACTCATCTTCTTTTCAAATGCATCAAAGTAAACCATGACACACACATGGTCTTGAGGTCTATTACTTTTAGGTATCTCATGTAAAGCTCTTGCAAATCTGATATTAAAATTAGGAACTAATTCATCTTCTTCAATCTTAAGATTTAACCAATCAGTAAATACATCGCTCAAATTCATTTTCTCACCAAGTTGTTCCATAAAGGCAACATGTAATTCATCCCAAGAAGAAATTGAACAAGCTCGTAAAAAAGAAAACCAGTCCCTAGCATTATCCTTTAAATTTTGAACAAATAACTTCATGTATACATCTTCATACTCTATTTCAATGTCACCCAATAAATCAATGAACATTTGACCATGATGACTTGCTAAAACAACTCGAATTCCACAAAATTTTGGCAAATAATATTTGATTTCATGAGGCACATCATGTGGTAAATATTTAATTCCATCAAAACACAATGTCTCATACCTCTTGGTATGAAAGGATTTCGAAAGACCCTTGCTGGTCTGAACTTTAGGCGGAAATAAATTTGACATCATTAATTTGAACACACCTCTTTCCTAGTGCTGAAAACACTCAATAGAGGCAATCTGTTTAAATCACTCAATTCTCATGAAAGAAAAACACATGATAAGTAGAATACATTTTCTTTTTCTACTGGAATACTCTTTCATGGCCAGCAGAAGTAAACACTCAAACAATCAACTGATATTTTCTCCTTCCTTGCCAAAACAAACTGACAAAGGCTTCAGATCTGCAAACAATATACTGATAAGCTCTAAATTTTTTCATGTACATTAATGCTACTGGGCTGCACAGGAATTTAGAGTCACCACCCACAAAATGTATGGGATCAAATAAAATGAATATTTTTGGGATTTGCAATGAACTTTTAGAACAACAGAGGTTCTTTGATTAGTTCAGCATTATTTTCTACATTCTTCTCCCCAGTAGATTCACCATTTTGTTAGCAATTTTTCTTGTATCCCTCGGTTCTAAAATAGAATATGTGAACCAGACTTGGGGATCTTCATCCAAATCACATGAATATGCTTCTTCCTACAAACTAAGGGGCAAGAAAAGGCTAGTTGATGAGGATTTGATCCTCCTACTTGGAGCTCCACACGCTCAGGCGGGTGCACCTAAAACATAACCAATCTCTGCATACATAAGCACTCTCTAGATAAACCCCATTATGCGCATGCAACTGTGGATAGTTCTTAGATTTGTATAACTAGGAATCCAAGACTCAACCAATCTTATACAGGGTTCCACCTGCATAATTGTTCTAAGAACCAGGGAAATGGTCAATGTTACAATAAGGATTAAATCCTTCTCTTCGAGCTCTAAGATCAGGAAGGCTAACCTATGGATTCACTTCTTCAAAGAATCACCAACAATGTCTGTACTATTCAATATGAATTTTGAACATCCATGTTTTTAAATAGGAAATGGAAAATGATTTGATTTTAAATGATTGATGGTAAGGACTACATAACTAGCAAAGACCAGTGCCTTATCTATTGGAAAATAGAGTCAAATAAATGTACATCCACAAAAATTATATAATGGAAACACAAATAAAACTTAGATGAGATGACTTACAAATCACCTTCTCATTCTCACACCCATGTATCAAATTATCACACTAATACCTAGCCCTCTGGAATTATTCATAAGATTGACTCCCTCCTTGAAAGAAACTTACAAATAATCGCATAGTTACCTTATAACCAGTACATTCAAAATGCCTTGCAGATTAAACATACAAGAGCATAGATAGAAATACAAAAAGACATCACGGATAGGAAACAAGAAATTGCATTGTGTTTTATCAAGATATTTATCCTTCAGTACATCCAGAATGAAAAAAAAAAAAACTTAGAAAATAAGACCCTAGAATCAGAATATTGCCTTGTAGTGTTTATTTCACCATCCTTGCAACAATGGAGAAGAAGAGAGATATAGGAAATTGGAAAATCCATTTCGGCCACCGACACCTATATATCTTCAAACAAATATCTTCTCTTCCAAGAAATCTGATCTTCCTTCAGCAACTTCTTCTTTCCTTTTAATTCCCTTTTGAAATTTAATCCTGTTCACATTCCTTCCTTTGAAATCCTCTTTTTTATGCATTTTTATGCCTAGAATGTACCAGATTTTGACACTTGTCACTTTCTAATTTGCTACTCTAAATTGGCCTTGGAACTCCTCATTTAACCTCGGTTCACTTAGAGACTTGGAGACTACTTAGTTTCTAGATCTCAAAGAGATTTACTTGACCTTGAGTTCACCTTGCTAGTGCATCTCCAAGTCTCTAAAAGACCTTCTTAACCCATGATTAGGTCTAGAGACTTGGAGACTACTTTAGTCTCTAAGTCTCTAAAATATTTTGTTAACACTAGGTTTGTTTTGAGACTTGTAGATAGGCCTCAGTCTCTAAGTCTCTAAATAGGTTTAACTCGACCATATCTCTGACCACACTCTAAACTCAGTTATCTTGCATAGACTATTCTATAAGTCTTTGAAACAATTCACTAACCTTGGTTAGATCTGGAGACTATGCGCGAGCCCTTAGATCTGATCTTCATCCAATGGTGGTCGCTCAATCTCAAAATCTTTGGTAGTTAACTAGCCTCTAGTCTCTCAATCTTGGATGCCCTAGCGCTTAGCTGGAAACCTCTTGTCACTTTGCAACTACATTGTCACATGATCTTGAAATATTAGCGGCTAACTAAAACCTTTTCATGACTTCACCCAATGGTTAGTCACGTGATCTTGGCAGTTATCTCCAGCATCTCCTAACTGCATGACCATCTGCCACGTGTCCCTTCATCCTCATCATCATCTATGCCACCTATCTGCAAAATTTGGTCATCTTGATTACTGACACATTTCTCAAGGCACCACCTGCACACGTGCATGAAGAGAGCCCTTTTCTCTACTTCACATTTCATTATGTTTTTGTTTTGGTTTATAAACACCTCAAACTACCTTCCCACAACCAATGTGGGATTAAATTTTTGCAAGCCCAAAATATGGGGTCCACCGTGCATAAACTCCTCCAGCCAAGGGGCTCACCATGAAGCCTCTTGGCTCTTTACTTAATTTACTAAGTGAGTGCTGGAGTATATAAACATTAAAAAATAACCATCCACTATGCATGTGGGATATATGCTTTTCTGCATTTTCAAGTTTTTAAGCCCCTTTTTGGCATGTTGTGTGGCTCTTTGGTTCATGCACTGGTACTCCTCATTTCTCACATAGCTTCATCCTCTGTATTTATCCACTGCATAGGAGGTCTCCTTTTAAAACTTTGGCATTTAACACTTCTTTTTTAATTCTCATTGGCTACGCAAACTTTAGCTCTCATAGCACTGGGCTGCAATTAGATTTTTCCGCTTATGCTCCCACCATGTATTCAGCGCAACTCCTCCTTGGTATTCCTTGCGTAGATTCTATGCTGCAAAGTGTATCTTTTTTTTTATATTAATTGTTGGAAGCTCCCTTCTCAATCAGTGCAGGCTCTATGACATGTAAATCTACCAAAACATTGGCATTTGAAGTGTTCTATGTTTTACTTTCATTTATATGTTGCGTAGGGTCCTCCAAATGCTTTTACAATGTATTAAACATTCTATGTTGCATTTTTTAAAAATGTTTATAAAAAATTTCATCTCTTTCATGTGTTGTGTAGGGTCCCAATCTACTCCTTCCAGCGTAGCCTTCCATGTGTAATCATAAAACCTTGAAACTCAGCACAATTTCTATCCATACTCCCTGCCAATTGCATTTTGTTTATGCAATGAAAGTTTTTTTTTTAAACCTCCAATGAAAATTAGTGCATACAATTTCAAACTAGTCTTTGTCTCTTGTGTAGGTTATGTTCTCCTTCCTTGTTAGTTTTATTTTCTATGAAAGTTTGTTTTGAAACTATTTAAAAGTCTGCACTCCATTCCATAGCTTGCGCGGGGTATATGCTTTTGTCTAATTTTCCATTTGCGCCATTTAAAATGCAGTTATATATTCCAAACTATGCAGGCTTGCAATCAATTTGCAACTACCACATGCATTGGCCATGTCCCCCCAAAAGTGTGTGGGCTCTTTCACCAATCCCCTACACAATGCATTCGCATTGGTTTTTTTAAAATGTTTAAAACTTGCTCCTCTTGTTCAACGCCACTCCTTTACATGTCTGCGTAGGGATTTCCATATTTAGTGTAGACTACCATGAAATTATTCCCATTCAAACTCTAAATTCTCATGTGCAGACATGTAAAACATTCAAATAGTGAACATGCCTTGTTTATGCTTCCACTATGCACAAGCTGCTTAATTTAACTTACAACTACCAGTTGCATTTGCAATGAAAGATTTTAAATGTGTTAATGAAACAACAACCAAATCAACCTCAATGCATTAGACTTCCATTTGGCATTTCCCTTTCTTGGCGTGGTTCTTCTGCAAACAACATTAAAAAATCCTCTTTGGTGTATGCTTGGTGTGATTTTATCGAATGCATTTGTCTGAAAATTCATATTTTATATGCATTCTGACATTATTTCAAATTTCCTTGATTGAGACATTCTTTCAAACAGTTACATAATTTGTCTATGACTCCACATTTCACATTGCATTATCTCCTCTTCATATTTCACTAGTTGTCAAACAACCAACGTGCATTACTAGGTTGGATCTTCCAAAGTTCACATGCCTTATATACGCTTCCAAAGAATCATCTCAAGGAAGTTTAAATATGGGGCCTTGATTTCATATTAACATGATTAATAACCACTTAGTGATATGCCCATTTAAAAGTGAAAACCCAAAACCATTTAAATCCAATTTTATTCACTTCTGCATAATGTTTAAAATATGTAAACTGCCTCCAGGATACCCCTTAAAAAACTGCCTGAATGACCCCTTGACAAAGTGAGGAATGGAAAAAATCACTCATCTCCATCATCTAGGCATTTTTTCCAACCGGATTAGCTCAAGAACATCAGGGCCAAAATATAACAACAATGCAAAGTGGACAACTTCATTATATTCTGTAACTAGCAGTATTCAAACATATGCAAACCTTGCCCAAGAAGCTATTTTGAAAGATAGTGGATCAACTCCTCAGGAGCTGTCACTTGGCAAGGTGATCTTTTTATCAAAAATTAGTATATATACAAAAGGGATTCGTTGGTTTCAACTTCACACGCAAGACACAACTGATCTAACTTGGCAATTATGGAATACTATGCAAGCACAAATGTCAAAGCAACAGAAAATGCAAAAAGATTGAGCTTTGCAAAAATAGGGAAACATGCCTCAAGGCTCCACCACTGATCAAAATAATACATTTAGGTACAAGGAGCACAAAGAAACAATTCACAACTCAAAATCACCATCTTATAAAAATTTTCAATCTTCTAAAGATGACTACTCTGTAAATGCAATTTTGTCTAACATTGCCAATCTGCATAAACTTCTTTTGACTCTGATTTCAAAAAACTCATCAAATAAGACCCTTAAAGTCTGATACCTGAAATATGGGTTCACTTTCATATATGGATTATGAAACTTCAACTATCTTGCACTGAAAATTGATTGATCAACTAGCACTAATATGCAAAGTCAGCACTTTACAACTTTCTGAATTTAAACATAGTGAAAAATACAAAAATCGGATTTGGAATCAACTAGCCAAAGTGGACAATTGGATTGGTTTGAGTCTAAAAATATTTAGTAAGGTACACTTTCATGTTTGAAATTTATTAGAAAACTCAATTCTTCAAAATATTGCATTGGGGTACAACTTGCAGGACCTCAAAGTAGGTCATTCTACAATTCTGCACTTGACACTCTGAGAAACTGAATTAATTGCAAATGGAATGACTTTGACAAACTATGCAAACAAATTCATGGGGTTCTAAAAATGGAAATAGATCTTCTCTCTCATGCCTAAAACACCTTGGCATAATTCTTATGTCATGAAACATTAGTCTATCTAAAGATATAAACCTCCAAAATAGGTCATTTGATATAATCAGGATATGTGCAAAATGCAGCTTTAAGTGAACACCTCCAAATGACCCTCTTCAAAACTCATCAAATATGATATATGAAAGTTATGACCCATTATATCTACTCCAAGATAGGTTTTAAACACATGCCCCAAGTGGTATCTCAAGAAAATCATCAGGTCTCATTTTACTAGCATCCAAAATAGGCCTTCTCCACAAGCCTTTTAGGGCAGCAATTCATATTTAGGGAAAAATTTTAGTATACTCACTCCAAAATGTACCCAAAATTTTGGAGTTCCAATAGGACCATAGAGAATTATTGAACTAAAGGTGCCAATGCTTTCCATACTTAGTCATAGTGCGGTGCAATATCTTCTATATATTCTTGTTTGAGGCCTCAACCTGCCCATTTCCTTATGGGTAGTAGATAGAAGAACAATATTTCTGGATCTTGAACTTATCACAGAGTTCATCTATATTATTGTTCTTAAACAGCCCTCCATTATCAGTTATAATGGATGAAGGAATACCATATCGGCAGATTATGTGGTTCAAAATGAATAATGCCACTTTTTTTCATGTTTCTTTGATGAGTGGGATTGCTTCAAACCACTTCATTAATTATTCTTTAGCCATTATGATGAACTTGTATCCATTTAAAGAGGGTGGATATATCTGCCCAATTAGGTCAAATGCCCTTATTGAAAGGGCCAATGCATGATAAAAGGAATGAGATCCCTGGCTAGAGCATGTATAAGATTGCCATGCAGTTGGCATTTCTTACATATCTTGGAATATCTTATTTCTTCATTCTCCATGTCTGGCCAATAGTAACCAACTCTTAGCAGTTTTTGAGCTAGAGTTAGACCATTAGAGTGAGAACCACAAATATCATCATGGACATCAGCTAGAACATGTTTAGATTCTTCCTTTTCTAGAAACATAAGAAAAATACCATCTTGTACTCTCCTATACAAGTCATTTTCTATGAGAACCTACCGTGAGGCATTGCAGATTAGGTGTCATTTTTCATTATGGGTTAGCGCATTAGGAATGACCTAATGGTGTAGGTAGGAATAAACGTGTTGGTAGAAAGATGATTCTTTTCCTATGACAACATAGATAATTTGGGAGTCAGGGGATTTATAAGCTAGGAAATGAAGTTCTTCCACCAGGAACTGATAGCGAAAGTCTCCTTGTTATTTTTGCGAGGAAGTGATTGTAGCCATTGCATCAACATCTCTGTTTTGTGTCCTTGAGATTTATTGAAATGTGACAAAGGTGGAGTATTTCTTGAAATCATCAACCATTCTCTTTTAAGGTATGATTTTATCATCCTTTGTCTAATAGGCATCATTGATTTGGTTGGTTACTAGCTGGGAGTCGCCATGAATGTGCAACTTAAAAACATTCCATTCAATAGACAATTTGATTCCATTCACCAAGGCTTCATATTTAGCTATGTGATTTGTACAAGGGAACAAGATCGTGTATTCCTTAGGAATAGAATAGCATTGAGGAGTGATGAACAAAACACTTTCATCATAACCTTGTTGTGTGAAAGAGTCATCAAAGAAAATCCTCCAGGATCTATGAGTAATGCGCAAAATGGATTCATCTAGAAACTTAGCATTGATGGGTTGATCATCTTGTAATGGAGCTTTAGCCAGTTGATATCTGATATCTTTCCCTATGATGGCCTTATGTTTGACATATTCAATGTCAAACTTGTTGAGGAGCATGACCCATTTAGCTAACCTACTAGTTAAGGTATCTTTTCTCAAGAGATACTTTAGTGGATCAATCTTCGCAACCAGCCTCACCGAGTGTGCCAACATATAATGCCTCATTTTTTGAGATGCAAACACAACTATGAGGAAAGCCTTCTCAATCATTGAATAGTTCATCTCATATGAGACCAAGGTTCTACTGATGTAATAAATGGCTCATTATTTCTTGTTCTTATCTTCTTGTGCAAGGAGTGCCCCCAGTGATGTCATAGTAGCTGAGATGTACAAAATCAGTGGTTTTCCTTGTGTAGGAGACATCATCACTAGTGAATTTTACAAATATCCTTTGATCTGGTTAAATTTTTTTCCACATTCCTCATCATTGATAGGTCACTCCCTTGTATAATTTTTTTGTAAATGGTCGTGCCTTATCAGCTAGTTGCAAGATGAACCTTTTGATAGATTGAATCCTTCCTTGGAGCATTTTGATCTGACTAATATTTTTTGGTGGTTGCATATCCATGATTTATTGTACCTTTGCAAGATCCACCTCAATGCCTTTTACTAAGATGATGTATCCCAATAGTTTATTAGATGTTATGCCAAATGCATATTTTTTTGGATTCAACCCGAGCTTGAGTTGTTCCATCCTGTCTATAATTTTACCCAAATCTTATAAATGTGTAGATATTTTCATGGTCTTCACAAGAGTATCATCCACATAGTCCTCCATGTTTTTTTGCATCATATCATGGAAGATCATTGTTACAACCCTCTGGTAGGTAGTATCTACAATCTTCAATCTGAATGACAAGGCATTCCAACAGAAGGTCCCCCAAGAACATGTGAATGTTGTTTTCTCTTGATCCTCAGGAGAAATTTTGATTTGATTGTATCCTCAGAAGTTGTCCATTAGGGAGTACATCTCATATACAGTCATCATATCAATGATCATGTTGATATTGGGCACAGTAAATTCATCCTTCCGACATGCTTTGTTGATATCTCTAAAGTTAGTGCATGCCCTTATGGACTTATCTATTTTAGATACAGGCACAATGTTTGAGATCCATTCTGCATAATCAATGGCTCTAATGAACCCAACTTTGAGCAATTTATCTAACTCATCTTTTATTAGGAGCATAACATGAGGGTGCATCTTTCTGAGTTTTTGCTTTACTGGTTTGGCTCTAGGTGCAATTGAAAGATGGTGCATTATAATATCTAGATCCAATCTCAGTATATTAGAGTAAGTCCATACAAAGATGGTTTTTTTTCTTTAAAGAATTTAGTGAATTCTTTTATCTCCTCAGCTAATAGTAATTGTGCCATGTGGATTATATGCAGATGTTCCTCTATTCCAATGTTCACTGGTTGCGTTGGATCAATCAACACTGATGATCACTACTGGAAGTGACTAGGAAAGATATCAAGTAGCCCATCCTTTGGCACCTTGAACAATTTTTCACTATTGGATGTGTCTTTTCTTTTTACTATTTTATGTTTTGAAAATGCCACAGTCTATTTTTTGCCTTCAGAATGTTTGTTTCTTTTTTTTATTTTCTGATCGAGATACTTGATATCTTCTTCAGTCATATTCATGCTAGGTTCACTAGTGGAAGAGGTAGATGAGTTCAACAACATTTATGTAGTAGGCTAATGCATACTTATTGGGAAATGTAGGCATTTTCATAGGTTTAATTTGTAAAGTCCAGTCAATGAGTTTAGGTTGCATGAGTGGCAAGGATTTGACAAGTTATAGGGTATTCATGGTATGCTCATCACAGACTAAGACCATTAAGTAGAGTCCTAGATTAGTACCTTGTATAGATGCATTCAAATTGGTAAGAGCCCTAACAACATCATCAAAGCCCATGTCATAGATTTGAGGATGTAACTCATCAGACATAATCCTTGATTCTTCACCTACCTCAAGTTGGGTCACATATTGATGTACTATATCAATATCCTTATCTTGGGTTTCCTCTAATAGACTATCAAACTCATACTCATGATATTCTATTTCATCTTGGTCTACCATGTCTAAGACATTAGTGAAGTCCACTCTTTGACCCCAATTAGGATGAGTCCTTCCTAGGAATTCTATGATGGTTATATCCTTTTTTATTCATCAAGACTTTCCTAGGAGACCAAAACTTCTGCTTAATTAGGAACCACTGGCTATTTCTCTGAGACTTTCTCTTCGGTAGGATTGACCTAGGGATTTTATTCTTCTTCCATATTGATAAGGGATTGGATACACATATGAATGTGATAGGGATATTTGTCTTTCTCATCAAAGTCATCCCACCTATAGGTAGGTGTGTCATTCTCTCTCATTTCTTTAGCTGATTAGAAACCTAGGTTAGTTGTATCCTTAGAACTTCTGTGCTTGAATTCTATGGGTTCCATGAGACCATTTTGATTACACCCTATATGACCTTTTCCTAGATAACCCATGCATTGAAGCAATTAATATCCCTTTCTATATTTATTAGGGGATATCTCACAATTATTTACATTAATATCCTCAGGTTCTCTATATAGCCACTCCAAGGTAGATCTCTCTTTGTTTTCATCCTCCAATGACATAATTTCCTGGAAAAATATACCACCATAGATTATCTTCACTAGCGTTGTTGATGGTTTCATCTCTTTTGAAGGTCTCCCATAGGATCTAGGTCCTATAGGGAGAGATGTCAGTGACAAAATAGGTTCTACTGTATATCCACCCATACCAGTGTCTCTAATTTTTATCTTCTTCTCCATTTCTTTCATTAATTCCCTAGCTAACTCAGAAGTCAAATATTCTCTATTGTGTAGAATGAGAGTTTCATTTGACTATCTCAATGTATTACATGCATAGCTGGCATCTATAGGAATGGTGCCTCAACACCATTGAAGGGGAACATAATGTACTAGTGATAAGTAGATGGGACAACTTTCATCACATGGATGCATGGTCTTCCCAACAAAATTTTATATGCCAGCAGAAGATCCAGCACCTAAAATATGACCTCCCTTTTGACATGACCCACTCTGATAGGTACAGTCACGAGACCCTTGGAAGATCTCTCTTATTCATTGTATGCCTTTATGGTTATTTTATTTTTAGGATCAATGACATGTTCTGAAAAACCTAGTTGTTCTATTATACTATAAGTACAAATATTCAGCCATGTGCCTCCATCTATCAAGACTCATTTGACATGATGCTTATGGATCATGACTTCAATGTGCGGGGGGGATTGTGAGAGTGAATCAAAGAATCATCATCTTTTTCTAAAAATAGGTAGTAGGGTGAGTTCAAGTGACCCACCATGGATTGAAAATGATCCAAGTCCAAGTCCTTAGGGACATTGGCAGTACACAAGGCTTTTCCCAAAATCTCTCTGTGAGCTGGAGATATTTTGAGCAATTCAAATATTGATATCTGAGCATTCATTCTTTGTAATTTCTCGATAATTTTATAGTCAACAACATGAGATGAAGTAGGTTGTTTAGAGTTTGACACCTTTAACATAGTACCATATAGTTGTTTTCTGGTTGATGTAGAAGGTTTGGATGTCATTTTTTGATTACTAGATGTAGAGGGATTGGAAGGTCTAGCTCCACTCAAGGTGACATTTTCTTGTGCAGGGGTCACAATTTTGGCTACTCTAGACTCTTTCTCATTTTTATTGACAATGATAACATTGCAATACTCAAGAGATTGGCTCAAGCATGTGAATGATGTTATCACCATTGGTTCTATATGTGTGGTTGATTCTGGCACCTTTCTTGGAGATTTCTACCTTCTCATACTCAGGCAAGGGATTTTTGAATGCTTTATGATCAGCATTCGTAACATGATTGCCAACTATAATTATTTCATTTTCAATGAGATCTTATTGAGTCTAATGTAGTTTTCTATCTTTTTTCCCTTTTCCTATGAAATTCATAGTATTCATTGTCACTCCAACATTTTGGTTCGAAAACTAGTTCATATGGTCTTGAGTTATCTGGAAATGTGATCAATTTATTGGCCAAAAGAGTCTTAAGCGCTAATTCATAGGATTCACCTAAAGGAGATAAATTTTCCTTGTATTTGACCCATGGTTTCTCCTTCATGAGATTACTAGTTCCTTTTGAAGGAGGTTTAGTGGTGTTCTCAATAGCTTTTAGGGCCTTTGTGCCACTTGTCAGATTAAAAACTTCTGGTTTTGGTTGAGGAGAAATATGGTTAACTACTCCTTCATTTACCACATGGTTCAAGTTCTTGTTCTTGTCCTTAGAAATAGAACCATACTTGCTTTCATTGTAAAGAGTAATCTCACCCTTTCTAAGAAGAACATCTTCTATTTTCAATGCACTTTTTACTATTTTATCAAAAGTGGGTAGATCTTGCATCTGAATGGTGAAGTTGTACTTGGGCATCAACGCATTGGTGAATATATCCATCTTCTCAAAATTAGGTATGAGATTTGGATATCAATGAAAGACTCTCCTCCATTGCTAAAGAAACCTTAGGAAGGGCTCTCCCATTTTTTTTTTGGTATTTCACATATCGGTCATTGTTACAAGATGTTGTATGTTGTATGAATACTGTTGTAAAAATAGATTTATCAGTTCATCAAAAGTTATGATTCCACTAGGTAAATTTGAAAACCACTCTGTGGATTAGCCACCTAGACTCTAGGGAAAGAGATCCATGAGGTATGTTTGTTCATGCATAAATTCTATGCACAGAGCACATAATTCCTAGACATGATCCTGTGGATCAGATTGACTGCCATATTTTTCAAACTTAGGAATTTCTACTCCTCATGGGAAAGGAGGTAAGTACAAGTATTTTTCAAAAGGAAATGGAAAAATGGTGTACATAAAATATTTCATGGTTTCTTTATCTTTTTCCTTTTGATCTCTTGCATCTCAGTTTACAAGGCTTGTAGTTGCTTCATCACTAGTGTCAAGGGAGTTTCTTCTTCTCTAGTGATGACATCTTAAGCTTTGTATTGAGGAGGAAGTTGGGATCCTTGTTGTGCTAGTTCAAGAAATTATTGTTCTTTCTCTCAATCCATGATGAATTTCATCATCTTGAGAAAGTATCTATCATTTTGGCATCTAATAATATTTTCTTCATCAGGCTCGGAGTCACTCGAGGAGTGCCCACAATTAGTAGCATGATTACTAGCACTGTAGTTTCTACATCTAGAATGGTCTTTCCATTTTCTTTCTCCCAACATTCTTGAATTGGGTGATCTATTTCATAGGGAGATCAACTTTTTTATAGTCTCTATTTGTTCTATGAAAAGAGTTTTTTCCTTAAATGGAATGTATTGTCTCTCTTCCTCTTGAAATTGTCTGAGAGAGCTTCAAGTTTGGATAGGCCTAAATCAACTGATTTTCCCAACATGTACTGAAGTAACACCAATGTGCTGACTAAGTCCAAGAATTATGATGGTGACAATAAGATAATGTACAACTAAGAAGGAGAAGAAAAAGACTCTAATTTTGAGTAAATATTAACAAACCCGCACTCACGACTCAGAATAAGGAAAACGTAGGAAAAAGATGATCAAATTGATGGCAACGGACTTATCAATGGACTAGCACAACAAAACAAGATTCACAAGAACATAAGTTAGACTTACAATGGGTTATGACCAATGGTAATCACTAGGAAAAGCTCACTTTTCTAAGCCAATATTGTAGGAGACAATACAAAACCTAACCAAAGATCTGGTGAGCGGTAAGATTAGGTCAAACAAAGGATTTAGAAAAAATTCTCAATATGTAGTATGAGTGAGCGTAGACTCATATGATTATTCTCCATGAATGATACAAGGAACTAGGTTTCTCACACTAGAGTGCATACAATAGGTCAAAATAGATAGAAATTACACATCACTGTACGAGTATTCTCACTGGGTAATACGAGTATTCTTACCGGGTGGTACAAGTAAACAGGAGTAGGATCCTGACTTGTACGAGTCAGGATGTAGGGTCATACAAGAATGATATTTTCTACTCTCTATTTTACATTTTTCTAGTTTTCTAGTTTTTGATTTTGATGTTTTAGGTTTTCAAACACATTTAGCATGTTAGAGAATAGAGTAACTCATGCACAGTAGGAAAATGCTAGATCCCAAGGAGATTGGTTGAGTGGAAAAATCCTCACTCACAAACTTAGGTACACACCTAAGAGCTAATCAAAATATGGTCAAAACCAGCCACACAAAGGGTCTAGTGATGTCATATTATTTGAATCCAAGTGCTAATGGGGGCATGATATGGTGAGTGTCTTGGAGGAGCTACTATCTCCCTTTCACTTAGATTATCCCACTTTCAGAGGTGATCTGGGTGGCTTCTATTCTAAAGTTCTTAATATGGGTCTCCATTCAAATACATACTGTGTGTCCACACAAGCAGGATTTAGGCAGATAGCCCCATAAAGAACCTTAGCACAAGTAGTCATGACAATGTGATTGAGACCTGAGGGCCCTACTATGTGTTAGGAAAGAGCCAAGTATAAGCTCAAACGATATTTATCTTTGGAGACTTTAATCTCAAGGAAGCAATTTATTTAAAGTGAGTTGGAGTGGCTTGGCATTAGCTCATCCTCACTTGGGTTATTCTTGTAGGGTGATTACTTTTTCCCACTGAGATAGTCCCTCTACAAGGTGATCATACTGCAAAAAAATGACAACCATGCTTCTATATTTCTGATCATCCCTAAAAGGGTGAGTGCATAATCTCTTAACATTATTTCCATTTCAAATAAATCAAGAAGAAGTTATTTAATTAAATGTCTTGCATGTGAGTTTCCTACTTTAATAAAAACAAACACAACATTATTTTGATTTGTGATTAGGTAACCTGCAAGACATCATCAGTAGTTTTCTGGTTTGATTCTTTGGCAATCATCCTGCACACAAATATTTCAGAATAGAAATATTTTTCAAATGACCTGTAGAAAAATGTTAGGCAGTGAAAGTCAAAAAACAAAAAGAACAAACAGTCAAATGTTCGAAAACCCTAGATAAAATGCTCGTTGTTAAAAACCAAAACAACAAGAATTCATATGAGTACCATTATGTTCTTGTATGAGAATAAGAAATAAACCACATGAGGTATGGTTCTCACTTGTATTGCACAATGAGAAAACTTGTATGAGTCTGGACAGAAAAGTGTATAGAATAGAAATCTGAGACTCAAAAAATTTTAAAATTGTGAGATAAGAAATTAGATTTTTTTCCCTACGCTGGGCACTGAAAATATGTGTAAAATGTGGACCTCTAAACTATCGAGGCACACTTCAATAGTTCATTATGTGATTAATTCTAAGAAAGCATTGAACTATTAAAATAATATACTAATCTAAATCGACCTATTGCCTTCTAGTAAGTGGGAGTATGAGTTTGCTCTTATATCATCACAAACCCAATGACTTGACACTGTCTAAATGAAGGATTTGAAAAAATAATTATTCTATGATGCAAGTATAAGAAATTTTATCCAATGATTAGCTTAATTGATTTTAAAACCCAAAATAAATGTTCCTAGATTATCAATGAAATTATTAAAACATGTAAATAAACTAAAATGCTAAATTATTAATAAAATATGAGAAGAAAAAATAACATTATAACTCTACTAAAAAATCTTGGATCCTTTGTGATGAAATGAAGCTTTCTTTTATAGAAAATCTCTATCAAATCGATGACCGAGATTGAACTTCAAACAATGGACAAGATTGAATCAAAGAAGCACAACCCATGTGCAACGAACACCATTGGTTGAGAGAGTCATTTAATTGAACTGACTGATCACTCATTTGGGAAACTTCTAAATTTGAAAGAGGAGTTAACTGAGTCAACTTTTAGTTAACTGGATTGTTTCCAAAATTAGAAGCAAAAGAGACTTAGTTTACTAAACAAGAAATATTTGTTTCTAATTTGATGTTCAGTCAACTAAAATGATGACACAAAAATGCATTTTTGAATATTGAAATGATTTTAAATGTACTTTCACTCAATTTATTAATTTTAATTCCCTTTTGCATTTAATTGAGAATTATCTATTTATTTAATCAACATACTAGGATATTAATTAAATAAATGACATAAGGTTTATTTGTCAATATATTGGAATTGGGAATTAAATAATTAAATCAAGTTCGATGATAGATTAGGACCTTAGGTGTAGGTCAAATCAGACTGAAGATGTTGAATTTCCTTTAGGTTAGGACTTAGAGATATTTAGTCAAGATTTTGGGTTTTCTTAATGAACAATCAAGTTTAGGGGGCCTATGGTTTTGTTGTCCATTTTTAGGTCATTACATATGACATCACTATATCTCCTAATAATAAACCACTTCATATGAGTTTCATTGATATTATTTCTATAGATGATGCCTTGATGATTTATGTTAGTCCTTCTCCTAAACATATCTTAGAAGTAGAGGATGATATTGTAGACACCTAAAAATGGTTCAAGCCTGCTGGTCTACGTGTTTTAACATTGTTCACATTACAATTGAAACATTGTTTTGTGACCTAATTTCCTCTATGTCATGCATATGCTCTTTATTGTATAGCGACATTGTGTCTTTCATCAATGAATGAATATTGCAAAATTGTTCAATTATTTACTAACAATTCTACTCTCTCTATCAAATCGATCATTTTCCAAATCATTTTTGATCAACCCTAAACTGATCCCATTCGATCCTATTTGATCCTAAACCGATCCTATTCAATCCTAAACCATTCCAAACCTTCCTAAATCAGTTCATATCTATCCTATTCTATTCCTAATCATTTTCAGAATTGCCTAGACTCATTTCTGACCATTCTGGGGCATTGTCCAAGATCATCGATGCCTAATCAACCTAATTTCAAACTAATTGATCAAACCCTAATTCCAATTCAATCAATCTTGTCATCATTTCAAGAGCATTTTCCAAGATCATCAATGCTTTGTATCCTTTCAATCAACCATTTGATAACACTGTCAAAGATCATCGGTGTTATCACTATCAATCTATCAATTTCAATTCAATAGTGTTGTTCATTATTGTCAATACTATTTCTGATTATCATTTTGGGAACATTGTCAAAGATCATCGATTTTCCCCATTTCAATTTCAATCTTACGATGCCATCAAAGTTCATTGGCACTTTTCAATCATTTCCAATCATCATTATCCAGGCACATTGTCAAAGCTCATCGATGCCTCATGATTTCCTAAACTATTATGAAACCGTCAGAATTAACCCTAATCATTATCAATATTATCAAACCCTTTTCAATTTGACATCAATATCTTCAATTTGACCAATAACCCACTAATTTCCCCCTTCAGATGAATAACCCATAGTTTATCCTAAGTTCTAATTGAATAAATAAAAAAACTTTATTCATTCCTCATTTTCCTAAGTCTCCAATAATTAATTAATTTTGATTAATTAATTAGCTAATTTCAATTTATGGGATTTTACAATTTCATAAATCTAATTTGATTTGGAGGAATATTTGAGAATAATGAATTATGGATTTGATTAAATATTCACAATCTCACCTAAATATAATATCCCTTAATTGAGGATTCTCATCCCTATTAAGGTGCTTCCTCAATATCTCCAAAATCCTCCAATATCTCCTCAATATCTCTCCCCAATTTCATGCTTCCAAGCATCCTACCAATTAAAATCTTGGTTGGTGCTTTGATTTTGTGCAATCTCACCAAATTGTCTCTCATTTTCTATAAAATGGGATGCATTCCTCTCATTTAAGGTTGAACCACGAGATTTTGAGAAAACCTCAAGATCACTCATCTCCTAGTAAGTCTCATTATCAATCCAAGCTTTCAAGTTCTTTGTGCAATTGTGTTTGTGAAAGAGAAACATTTCAACCTCCATGGAGAAGAAAGGAGACCATTAGAACTACATTTGAAGGGAGTTTGCTTGTGTTATCTTGCATATATTTCAACTCTTGTTTCAAATGGTTTTAATGTTAGATTAGTTAGGGTAGCATATTGTTTAGGGTTTGTGGTTACCTAGATATGCTTTCTAACCCCTTTACTAGTTTGGGGGCACATTCCTGGCACTGAGCATCTTTGAATTTAAATTCAAATTGGGGGCAAGAGCTTGAGCGTGGTTTACCCATGAGATTCCTTGACTATCCAATTCTAGAGATAAACACATTGTAAATATCTTAATGACCTGAAAAAATCCTAAAAATCCAAATATGCAAAAATTCCAAAAAAATCAAATAATGTCCTAAAAGAATTACTAAAAATTACATAATGTTCTGAAAAAATTGCTAAAAATTCAAATACGATCCTGAAAAAAGACCAAAAAAATTTAAATATATCAAAAATCCTATAAATTGCAAAAATCTTTTCAAAAATCTGCAATAAATTTTTACATACGTGTCTTCCTTTTGTGAATCAACCATCATGTTTGCTGACATTAGTGGCAAAATCATCAAATCTATGCTTAACAAAATCATATGTGATTTGAATCATTGTGACTCAGCGTTCAATCTATTTGGACTATTCAATCTTTCAATCTTTACTATCAATCAATTTGTCCATGCTATCAATCAATTCTCAAATCAATTTGTAAATCTAAGCTATCAATCAACGAACATTTAATGCAAGTAACAAAAGATTAGAATGGTTGTTGGCTCACATTGTTTTCATGAGTATTTTTAATTTTCTTTTTTTATCATGTTCCTATGCTACTTGATGATATTATTTGAACTTATGAGAGTAGCCAGGATGGTTCATGACCAGTTACTTTTTCTTTATATTTTTCTTCCTATTTGATGATCTCATGAGATTTTGGGGCATGTCTGCTACATGCTTTCAGGACGGAGAAGATCATCCTCTGTTTCCATCATGTCTATTTAGGAAAAATAGATGACCTTTGTGCTCTGGATTTTGTACCACGATGCGTCGCATCTAATTTTGCAATATCAAAATAAGCTCTTAACACAATTTGTACTTTGAAAGCAAACATCTTTCTACTAACATTTCTTTGTCTAATTTATGCTCTCTACTAACAATTCTTCACTCAGTCCTCACAGTCACCTTGGTCTAGTACTCTGGTACATCAAAAACAAGTGCATCCTACATTCATGCATTCATAAACTTGAAAAACAACAAAAACATGTGCATTTTTGCATCCATTCATTTATACATGACAAAAAAATTTCAAACATACATTTACATTTTGCATTCATGCAAATTCAAATGGAAAAAAGATAAAAAATAATTATTGCTTTCATAACATATTTTATTGCGTAACAAAGGCAATACATTGCAATACATAAGCATGATCATATAAATAGGAAAGCAAAGCATATACATAACCATCCATTCTGTGTATCATAAAATAGCTACATATCATATATCAATGTCTCAAAAAAGTATCAGAGTACAAAAATCAAGGTGTCTATATACACTGAGGCCTGTAGGATCCTAACATATCACATGTCTATCAAAATTGTCCCTCTACTAGAGAGACTCCCTGTCAACCCCTACTCTCTCGGTCCTCTCGATCCCTGTCTTGTCAGGAAGATGAGGCTCCCCCTGTGTGATGCCACGTCTTTCCTGATCTAGGTGGCCCCCTCGATCCCAGCACTCCCTTTCTTCTCTGTGTCCTATGGGAGCGTGACCTAATAGCTGATGCTCTGTAACTTGGTGCCCACTGATCTTGTAGCACATCTCACCTGTACATGTCCTTCGAATATTGTGACTCTTCTCAAACATCTGATAACATCCCTGAAATATCATGCACACCTACATCTCTGATGGAACTGATAAACTGGTGTTACTCCTCCCCAGCCCTCTGTGCCCTGGACCTATCCATCTATGATGTGAGCGCTGATTGCTCCATAATCCATGATGCACAATATGTATCCCACTCAGCTCTATTTTTATCTCTCTCTAGTGTCAATCTATCTATCTAGCTCATAATCTCTATAATGCATTATATATGACCCTCACACTGGTCATCTAGACCCTGTATGTCATCCCCCTATGGTGGCTCATCCCTATCCTCATCCATCTTCATCGGCATATCACCGAGATCCCTTTCATCATCATCATCATTCTCCTACTCTGAACCCTTATCCTCATCATCATCATCATCTGACTCCTCCTCCCCATCCTCCTCCTCATCCTCCTCCTCATCCTCCTCCTCAGTGCTCTCATCTCTAGGCACCCTCACTCTTGGTATCGCCATGTTGGGATCTGTCATAGGAATCAACCTATGCTGAGAAAACCATCTATCACACTCATTGGTGGTTCTTGCATATGCCACATCTGCATCTGCTCCCCATGGCCTAGGCTATAACTATGTGAACTCTGTATAGGCCACTTGAGGCCTAAGTGTTGCACCCCATATCCTGGCCTCGACCCTAAATCTAGAAAACAACAATGTACCTGTCAGCACTCCCTGTACCTCTCTAAACTGTCACTTGACTCACTCTGGGAGCTACATCTCAATCATTGTATGACCCATCACAAACCTCCCAAGAAGGTACCTCTCCTATCTATAGTAAGGAAGGTGATCTAAGTCAGCATCCCATCTGGGGAAATCTTTGCAGGGAGGCCAAGTGAAATCTCTCAGCACATCTATCTTGTGTCAAAAGTGCAATGTGTATCCTAATGGGCCCTATGAAAGCGCCCCTCAGTAAAAGGAAACATATGGAAAATTTGGTAAAACCACTCTCTAAGTTATAGGCTAGAATACCCCTATGTGCTCATAGGCCAACACCTGTAGTAGTGTGATCCCACTATTGATCGACAATCCTCCACAATACACCAACTTATGGAGCTGGTAATATGTCATAGCCAACATGCATGGCCTCCATGTGAACATTGTTCCCTACATAATCATCTAATTGAGTAAACTCCCCCAGCCAATAGGGAATATATGCCCTCATCTATCTAGTACCAAGAGACATGTAATAAATTCACAGATAACTGCAATCAGACTATCATGTTTCCTAGCCATGGTCTCCCATCGTATCTCATAATCCTGAATGTCCAGATCATCATCATCACTCTCAAACAGTCAGTGCAATGCTAACCTCCCTATAGTGGGATCATACTTGGCCAACTCACCATGAATTAGAATCTTGAGGATGTACCATACATCCTCCAATGTCATTGTCACCTCCCCCATTGGTAGGTGGAAGGAACTGGTCTCTGAGTGCCATCGCTACACTAACGCTATGATCAACCCCCAATTTGCCCTAATCTTGGGAATGTACATGATATAATACAATCCTAGAGAGGCAAGGATCTATCTCTCATGTCTGCTCAACTTGTGGCATATGTCCAGACACGCCGGTATTCTCTCCCGTGTCTGTGGAACCGGCAGCTCCTCCTGCAATGACCATGCAACTTTAGTCAACTTTCTATACTTTTTATTTCTTGTTGACTGACCTAGGACCTTTTTTGACCTAGTTTGACCTAATTTTGACCTTTTCCTAGGGTCTTGACTAGTTTAGGGAAGTTTAGGGTGGTTTAGGAACCCCCAGACCTTGTTTTGAGGCCTATATGACCAACAGTGCAGGTTCTCTTATCACCTGCATAGAAAGGCCTCCCACCTATGCTACCTACATAGGTGGGCATGTGACCTATGTAGGTGGCACATGCCAGCCCCTGACAGCCCTGTTTGACCCCCATTTGACCCTCTAAATAGCCTAAGAAAGCATTCAAAGAAAGAAACCAGTAAGAGGCTTCGATGTACTCACCTCGGGTCCCGCATCAGCTGGCCGTCAAAAGCTATGAACTTGTTTCCCGTGTTGAATCTCCGCTAGCACTTGATCCATCTTTCCTTTCTCTAGAGCTCAATTATTCCAAATGAGAGAGTGAAAATGAGCTCCAAAACCCCTTCCAAACCCTTTTATATCCTCTTGGTTGCCTAGATGGATGTGCAACCCCTACATTTTGTATTGGTCGCGATGTTTTTGACATGCTGAACCTCATAAATTTTGTGTTTGACCTCTGATTTTTGATCTGGTCATTGTTGTGGATTTGTCTCAACATTGTCGACAAATCAACCTATCACCTACATTTTTTGGATGATTTCTCGAAGGGGCACCTATGTATCCCATTATCACTGAAGCATGTTTCAATGCTATTTTCTTTAGGATTCTTTGACAACGCTCATAATTGCATTGTATCAAAGAGGGGAAAAATGTAGACACCTAAAAATGGTTCGATCTTGCTGGTCTACATGTTTTAACATTGTTCACATTACAATCAAAACATTGTTTTGTAACCTAATTTCCTCTATCACACATATGATCTTTATTGTATAGCGACATTGTCTCTTTCATCAGTGATTGAATATTGCAAAATTGTTCAATTATTTACTAACAATTCTACTCTCTCTATCAAATTGATCATTTTCCAAATCATTTCTGATCAACCCTAAACCGATCCCATTCGATCCTATTTGATCCTATTCAATCCTAAACTAATCCTATTCAATCCTAAACCATTCCAAACCTTCCTAAATCAGTTCAAATCTATCCTATTCTATTCCTAATCATTTGCAGAATTGCCTGGACTCATTTTCAACCATTCTACGAAATTGTCCAAGATCATCGATGCCTAATCAACCCAATTTCAAACCAATCGATCAAACGCTAATTCCAATTCAATCAATCTTGTCATCATTTCAGGAGCATTGTCCAAGATCATCAATGCTTCATATCCTTTCAATCGACCATTTGATAACACTATCAAAGATCATCAGTGTTATCACTATCAATCTATCAATTTCAATTCAATAGTGTTGTTCATTATTGTCAATACTATTTCTGATTATCATTTCAGTAACATTGTCAAAGATCATCGATGTTCTCCATTTCAATTTAAATCTTACGACACCATCAAATTTCATTGGCACTTTTCAATCATTTCCAATCATCATTATCTGGGCACATTGTCAAAGCTCATTGATGCCTCGTGATTTCCTAAACTATTCCAGAACCCTCAGAATTAACCCTAATCATTATCAACATTATCAAACCCCTTTCAATTTTACATCAATATCTTCAATTTGACCAATAACCCACTAATTTCACCCTTTGGATGAATAACCCATAGTTTATCCTAAGTTCTAATTGAATATATAAACAAACTTTATTCATTCCCCATTTTCCTAAGTATCCAATAATTAATTAATTTTTATTAATTAATTAGCTAATTTCAATTTATGGGATTTTACAATTTCATAAATCTAATTTGATTTGGAGGAATATTTGAGAATATTGAATTATGGATTTTAATAAAGATTCATAATCTCACCTAAATATCATATCCCTTAATTGAGTATTCTCATCCCTATTAAGGTGCTTCCTCAATATCTCCAAAATCCTCCAATATCTCCTCAATATCTCCCCCATTTCATGCTTCCAAGCATCCTACCTACCAAAATCTTGGTTGGTGCATTGATTTTGTGCAATCTCACCAAATTGTCTCTCATTTTCTATAAAATGGGATGCATTCCTCTCATTCAAGGTTGAACCGTGAGATTTTGAGAAAACCTCAAGATCACTCATCTCCTAGTAATTATCATTATCAATCCAAGCTTTCAAGTTCTTTGTGCAATTGTGTTTGTGAAAGAGAAGCATATCAACCTCTATGGAGAAGAAAGGAGACCATTAGAACTAGATTTGAAGGGAGTTTTCTTGTGTTATCTTGCATATATTTCAACTCTTTTTTAAAATGTTTTTAATGTTAGATTAGTTAGGGTAGCATATTGTTTAGGGTTTGTGGTTACCTAGATATTCTTTCTAATCCCTTTTCTAGTCTTACAGATATTTGTGAGACTCTTCCTAAGGAATATTTTGATCTTAATGAACTTAATCAAGTCAATACTATTAGAGATACATCTAAAACCAAATCTAGAATTGTTGTAAAAGGTGTTCATGCACTACTATACATTGATGACCTTATTTTAACAAATACAACCTTATAATATAAGGATACTAATAAAATTGACTCTATTCAATCTCCATTTCCTTCTTTAAATTTTCCTCCAATACAAATAGATGGCCCATGAACTCTTCAAGATGATGATTGGGGAACATTAGACTTCATACCAACATTCTATAGCAAGGACCATACCTTTGATTTTGAGCATCAAACAACTCTATCTAATGGATGTGTGGATATGGATTGGTCCTCTTTAGATTTCAATCCACTCCCACCTAAAGGAGAACCTTATCTTATTAATACATCAAAATTTCCTAATGAGAAATGTTTTTCAAAAGAAACCTTAGGTGTCCCACCTTCTCATTTTACTAATCAAACTATACATTATCCTCATAATTTGCAACAAGATTCTATTTTGTTTGAGCTTCTTAAGGCCAACTTAATTACTCTTCCTTTGTAAACAAGTGAAAAAATAACAAACATAAACAAGACAATTCTTCCATTGTATTTTTTATCAAATTCATAGCCATAAGACTAGTTAATATTATCATTTGAAGTATAAAATTCAATAATTATTTGATTGTGGTATGATTCAAATGACTTGCAACTACGAATTCCACCTTTTTCATTACCATTCTACTTAATATATCTACATTCCTATTATGTTTCTCGTCACTATATGAAATTGTTATCCTATCCTTTATAGGCTCATTGTCATAATTACTAATCAACATGATAGTTATTTTTCCTTGTCTCCTCACTTGGGGGGCAAGGGTTCTATTTCTCTCTCCTTCTTATCTCAAACGATCCATTTTATCACTTTGTTGTCTTGTTTATTTTATAAGATGGCATTCTTTCTTGCATGCATTTTTTGTTTTACATAAGGATGTTCTATTTTTCAGGAGATAGACATCTCAAGTTGCAACCTTATGCTTTCTTGAAAAAAAATGTCTATTATAAGTAGAAACCACTTTGGGAGCATAATCTGTCCTTCCTCTTTGTCTCTTCCTTCACCATGCATCCACTATCCCTTGTGAACTTTCATCTTTTATAGTATATTGTTCTTTCTTGCATGGATTTGTTTTTTAACACAAGGATATTTACATCCTAAGTTTCAACCTTATGCTTTCTTAAAAGTTCATGTTTATTATACAAGATCTATCAATTAGGACATATATTGGTTTTTCTTTCTTTCTCCTTCTTTAAAGGATTCTTTATCTCTTTTTTGTTCATCTCTTTTTTACTATGATGTCCTCCCATGTACAAACTTGTTATTTAGGATTTTTCTCTCCTTAAAATCTCTTCCTTACTTGGAAGTGCATATATTGTACACCTGAGGTCACCACTAAGTATATATAATGCGACATTATTCTCTTCATTTCATCTCTATGGATTTGATATTATTTCATGATGGTACATTCTTTTTGGCATGAGATACTTTGTTTCATGCAAGATCCTAACATCTCTGCTTAGCAATCCTTTTAATGTCTCAAAATGTGTGTATATCATCTAATAATCATTCACATAATCATTCCATTTCTTTACTTGATGACTTGCTTACTTTATGTGTGATGTCTTTTCTAGCATATATATGTTTTTTTAACATTATGAGTTCTCTATAATGTGTTGCTCATTTTTACTTGAAATTGTGTATCTTTTATAAAGTGACTTTCATTAAGGGTGAATTATATATATTTTATTTTTCCTTCACTCTTGGAGGGAAAGGTTTCTTGTAAATTCTTTCTCTATTTTTTTCTAAGGATCTACTTTCCATTATATAGTGGCATTTGTTTTTATCATGTGATATTATCTTTCTATAAATAATTGTTGTTTTGATTGGGATTCTCTCTTATGAAAGAGGTGTGTGTCATGCCCCAAAATCTGGGCACTTAAAACCTTAACCTAAAGAACTTAAAAATTTCATTAAAACATGTTATAAAAACTATAGGAGATGAAATCTTAGTTTTTTCTTTTAAAACCCCTTTTACAACATTACAATTTAAATAGATTGAAAACCTATTATAATATCTTTCTTAATCCAAGTATTCTATGACCTTTTAAAAAGAAGATAGTCACAATTTCACCCTTAAAGTAAATAACTTTGCCTCTTCATTAATGGCATAAAACTATATTTGAATTTAATAGACACAAACATAAATTAGGAATCTCTCTTTAGTATTCACATAAATACATCTCTAAAACATGGTTGATTTTCAGATTTACAAAATGAAATAGGATTACTTTTACAAAATGCCCTCTTACTCAAAACAACTTTATAAGACTTCATAATAAAAATTTTGGCTTAAAAACAAGCTCATTTACAAGGATGGATCACAAGACCACCAGATGTGGTTTCCCAAAAGAACACCAATACAAGCCTTCCAAAAGCTTCAAACCAAACCTGCGTAGAAATCTTTGGTTGACCATGGAGGCTCACCTCCCAACCTAGGCCTTTGCAAGGCCACCCCCGAGCTAGGGGATCCAGAAATGAATGGGAGACATACATACAAACAAGTATTTACAATATCAAAACCAACAATAATTCATCAATAAATTCCCTCCCAAGGTTTAACAAAAAGAAGGTCTCCAAGAAACCTTCTCCAAAAGTGGGGTGATAGTGTACTAGCCTAGGAGGAGAAAGCCAATAATACAAAAT
>MU228407.1:448461-485046 GCA_018584345.1 Thuja plicata
ATTCTAAAAGTTTGTAATTCCACATTTGTGGAGATAATAAGAAGCCCATTTTCTGTTCTTGCAAATTGTTGTTGCTTCTCTATTTCTGTTATGTGTTTGTGGCATTAAGGGGAGCACCCTTCATCAAATTGTAATAGTGGGGAATATGGAGCCTTTCATTTTTCCTGTTAATGCATCCTCTTGCAGCCCACCCATTTTCCTGAGTATATCCGCAACACCTATCTTAATAGGAACCTAATATGGGAGTACATTTGGAACTCCCTTAATACCATAAACTTTGAAAATAGTTGAAAGAGTATACAAAATGATGTCACCCCAATTGTGTACAATCTAAATAGTTTTAGCATATTCCTTTGGTCTTACAAGATTCAATAAGACCTTATGCATTCTTGGATTGTCGAAGAACAATAGTGCTCTAAGTCTAGAGGAAAAGCATCTATCAAAAGTGATGAAATTGGCATTCAATCTGTCCCATGACAAATCTGCAGTCCATAATTGGAGAGACATTTCTTCATCATCTTTAAGTCTCATTAGGTCCATTTCCTCCTCAAAATAATCAACATTATTATATAATATCATATGTATCAGCATGGATACCATCCAAATGGCCTACTTACCTTGGCATCTTTTACACCTATTAAACCCTCATGAATTAGCTCAACAATATGGGTAGAAAAATAAAAAAATGACAGCCAAGTGTGGATGAAGGATTTGAACCATCATAATCATATAGTGGATAGTCATTACTACTTCTTCATCCTCTCCAAAAGTATGACACAGGGCACTGTACATTATTTTGGCTCTTGAATTGAAATAGTCCAATTTGAAAGGTTCTAGTGTACTGGGGCCTACCACAATCAAACCTCCTATCTTGTGAAAATATTCCTTCAAAGGACCAGTCTTGAATTAACTTCTTTGAGCTCCATATACTTCTTTGAATTGATAAACATCAATATTCTCCATCTGGATAGAGGGATCATTCAATTTGAACACCTCCCTTACCTCTTTAGCTGTGATGCTCACTAATATATTTTCATTTATATCCCTCAAAACCCTAGCAACATTGTCATATGTATCTACAATTTTGATTAATAAATCTGTATCCATGAAAACACCAGGGACTATTAACTTTCCCACATCAAATTTCCATATATTACTGTCTAGAGAAAAATCATTTCTCTAACTAAAAGCCATCTTAAACAGATCCAAACCAGTTACACTAGTCTTGGCATCTCGTGCCCATCTACCCCTATCGTACAAACTCTCTCCAACTTTTAAATGGGAGTGTACTAGAACTAACTGATGAGTTTAGTTGCATCATTCATGGACTGATTAAATTGTTGTAAAAGATTATCGCATACCTTTCTCTCTTGATAATCTACTTTTCCAGTGAAATCTCCTCTAGGTGCCATTTTAAATTAGGGTTTCTTAATCAATGGTATCATATTTTACACAAAATCTACTTGCTTCTCAGAACTCAAAACCCTACTACAATTATAACTCACAATGCTCAGGAATATCCTTGCAGAAAAACTTACCCATTCTGCAAAATCATAAAATAGAGCGAAAATACTGCAACCTAGCTCTGCTCCAATCACTTCAATAGTTATGGAATTTGTAAACTCAAGTGGTGAATCATATATGAAATCCTATAAATTCCTTGTATTGAATTTTATCTGAGGTGGCCACACATTCTATCATCAATTCAACCATGTTTAAACTTTTGTAGCCCAACGGTTTAATGAAACCATTTTAACAAAGAGAACAACTTTAAATCAGGACCGTAGATTTCAAAAACCTCTCATCTATCATGTTGCTATTAGCAATTCATGAAGATTACTATTCACTTTAAACATGTGTTAGCTAGACTTAATGGCTTAAGAGTTAGATCAACCACATCTTTACTTTAAGTCTTTAAGTTGATCATCAGATCAACTTCAAATTGCATCACTTTTAAGCTCTCTTTACCGCTATGCTGGGCCTATCGACTGCCAGATGTCACTCAAAATTAATGCCTTATACATTAGATCATGATCATCTCATCATCAAGTCTTTAAGTTGACCATCAGATAAAACTTCAAGGGATTTCCTTTTAATTCCTTCCTTATGACTTCAACCAGCCCCACTGGGACACATGGTGCAATGGCTTAATGGCTTATACGCTAGATTTTGTGCATCTCTACTTCAAGTCTTTAATTCGACTGTTGGATTGATCAGATTTTGTTAGCGCTTTAATCTTTAGTTAACTTTATGCAAACATGGCCCACATCATCAGAAGGATAGATGTCACCATGGATTAATGGCTTGAAAGATAGATCAACTACAGCTTAAGGTTAAGCCATTACATCATCCGTCCAATCAAAAAGAAATTGTATGCACTTTATCATAGCCTTTAACATATGTTAGACCCACAAAATCTATGTGTCATCATGGCTTAATGGCTTACTAGGTAGATTGATTTCATCTTGATATTAAACCATTACTTCATCCATTAGATTAAAAGGAAGTTGTATGCACTTTATCCACAGGCCTTTAACAAATCTCGGTCCCTCCAAAAACACATGGATCTCAGGCTTAATCGCTTAAAGTATAGATAGACTACATCTTGGAATTAAGACTTTACACCATCCATTGGATTTAAAATAAGTGCAATGAAACATGATTATTAAAATAAAAGGTTTGCGGGGTATCCATACTTAGGGAAAAATTAAAGCACTAAGGTATTAGGAGAGTTAAAAATAGCCCCACTTAATGGTAAAACTAACACATGGGTCAAAGGACTTTAAGTGTGTAGAAAAAGTAACACAAGAATATAAAAATATCATAAAGACCTTAGGCTTTTAAACATATACACTCCAAAATTGAAATCCAGATGCCTAGGGCTTAAGCAAAACAAACCCTGCTTCATAGTTAAGAAGCACAAAACTTACAGTGGGGAAAATTTTTAAAATAGCCCTAACAGTGGCTCTAATTGGGGATGATTGTCTCTTGTATACATTTCAAGATCTCATAATCTAAGGGGGAAGTAAACCAAACCTACTGAAATAAACAAACCTACTCACATGACAAAAACTAAAAACCTATGCTACAAACAGAAAAACCCAAATGCAGAAAAACACACTATATACAAAACCTAGTGTTCATGGAAAAAAAAAAGACTTCAAGAGAAGTATAATTTCAAAAATTATCCATGAACTAGCAATTCTTGAATGTTTCCTGTTAATTCCTTCAATAAATATGAATTTTGTCCATACCTTTCATGGATGATATGACCCTAACCAGATTGGATCAAATTTCCCATGTTTCCCCTTATCCTCCAATCTGACATTCCACATTAATACATAATATCCAACATCAAAGTCACTTGGATAATATCTTTTGTCATACAGGTTCTTGACTTGCAATTGGAGTTTGGCATTGTTTGCAAAAGCTTCCCTCCTATTTTCAATCAACTCAGTTAAGTCATTAATTCTTAATTGTATGTCACTGTCAGTATCCTCATCATACAACTACACAAACTTGTACATTTTCATCAAATTATTTTGAGGTAATCTAGCCTATATTCCATATAGTAGGTCAAAAGGATCACTTCCTATTTCCTTTTTGCTAGTCACTCTGTCTTCCCAGATAGCCATTGTCAACTTTGAGTCCCATGCTTTCTGATTTTTGTCTAGGACTCTTTTAATGATCTTAAGCGAGCTTTTATTGGTAGATTCTGCTTGACCATTTCCTTTTGGGTGGTAAGGTAAAGAGTAGGATGTCTAAATACCATATTCAGCACAAAATTTTATATATTCTTTAGACCTAAAACACATGGCATTGTTTGATACTATTCTTTCTGGACAACTAAATTTTGTGACAATATGCTTCAACAAAAATTCTATCACTACTATACTAGTTTCCTTTTTGGTGGGAATTGCTCAATCCACTTAGTAAAGTAATCAATTGCCACTATTATCCAAGAATTCCCCCCACTAGATTTATTTGCTATCTCTCTAATAAAATCAATACCCCATTGTTGAAAAGGGGCTTGTACTTCTACTAGTGTTAAAGGTACATTACCAGAGAATTTTAATTTACCTAAAAATCTTTGGCAGGAGTCACATCTTTTGACTAGTTGATGAGCATCTTTGAAAATGGTAGGCCACCAGAATCCTACTCTCAAAATCTTGTGTGCAGTGGTCTTTTCCATGTAATGACCACCACATACCCCACTATGCATTTCATGCAAAAAAAATTATGCATATTGTTCAACAACACATTTCAATAGAATCCCTTCATGAATTCTCCACCACAATTCATCTATAACTAAAACAAAATGGATAGCTTGCAACTTCAATGTTCTCCTTTTGTTTTCATCCAAACCTAGTAGACAATTCATTCTTTGTAAATAATAAATAATGTTTTTATACCAATCACAATGGTCCAAACTACATATAAAAGGCCTATGTTCTTCCTCTAAGGAATTTACATGATTTGCATCTAAATTTGTATTAGCCATCAACTTGGCTAATCCTATCCCTCTAACCAACTTTGTGATTTGTATTTCAATATTAAACTCCTGGATCTTGTTGATCCATCTGTATCTTTTCCCAGACACTTCTTGTTGTGTGAAGATGTCTTTCACTGCTACTGAAGGAACATAAGCAATGAATATAGCACCTAGCAGATAACATCTAAAAGCTTTAACATCTTTCACCAATGCATAATATTTCTTCTCATTTATGTCATATTTAAGTTTTGCAGCCTGTAAGGATTTGCTAAAAAAGGCAACAGGTTGTTCAAATCCTTCTTTATTCTTTTGCAACAAAACAATAGCAATATCATGGCATGATGCAAATGAAAATATATTAATAGGCTTTGAATAATCAGGAGTTCTTGAGACACGGGAATCCTTGATAGACTGTTTGATGTCTTGGAAAGCCTCGTTGGATTCTCCATCCCATTCCATCTTTGCATCTTTCTTCAGCATCTTGGAAACTAGCCTACTTTTCTCAACAAAAATTGTAACCAAATGCCTGAGAAAGTTCACCTGACCAAAGAAAGATTGAATACCCTTTACATTTTTTTATCAATAGCAACTACTCTTTTAGGATCAATTATAACTCCTTCTTTTGATACAATGTGTCCTAATAACTTATCCTCTGTCACTCCAAAAGTGCATTTCCTAGGATTCAAAGAAATCCCAAATTCAAGAGCTCTTTCAAAAAATTTCTCTAAATGTTCACAATGTTGTTCCTTCTTTTTAGAATATGGTGTGAGGTCATCTTGATAAATGTTCAAAAATTTCTGTAAGAAATATGAGAAAGCAACAGCCATATCTCTCTGAAATGTGGCCCCAACATTTATCAGGAAAAAGGGAATTCTGACATAAACATATGTCCCCCAAGGTGTAGTGAATGTAGTCTTGAACTATTCTGATTCTTTAACCATTATCTGGTTATATCCAGAGAATCCATCCATCATGGACATCAGCTCATAGCTAGTAACCCTCTGCAACATGTTTTCCATATTAGGGAGAGCATAATTATCTTTAAGGGAGGATACATTTAGATTCCTAAAATCCACACATAGACTGATATCTACATTCTTTTTTCTAACAAGGACTTAGTTTTAAACCCAAGAAGAATGTTTGATTGGTTTAATGATCCCTGCATCCTTCAACTTCATTAGTTCCTGGTTCATTTTGGGTCTCAATGTTGGATTTATAGGTCTTTTCTTTTGTCTTAAAGGTTAAGAATTATCTTTTAGAGGGATCTCATGTTGGTCATAGGTCCATGCAAAGACCTTCTTGTATTTACTCAATACATTATTTAGGTCCTCCTTCACTTTGGGTGACATTTTCCTTCTAATAAATAAGTTCTTAGGAACCTCAGCTATTCCTACATTCACTTATTCCAAATCCTTGGGTCTATTCACATTTTTAATAGAATATGGCTTATCAGTGTTGTCAAAAGACCTTTCAAGCGCAACTAATCCTTTTGGGACTTTGTTTGACTTCAGATTTAAAACTTCCCTGCCTAAGATAGTATCTTTTCCATCCAGGGTTTCTACATATCCACTAAAATTAATTTCCTTGTCTCCAAAGTCTGCTTCATAATGCAAAAATCTCAGGATGTCCACATCATCATCAAAAAATTGTCAGTTCTCCACATTATCAAGTATTGAAGGCCTAGATTCAACCTCTATTTTAGAGACCCTAGCAAATTTAATATCTTCCAACCTCACAGCTATGTTTTCAAGAAAGTCTTCCATTTTGTTCTGGCTTCTATCCATCCAATCAATACCAAATGATTCAAAATTTTCAAGTTCATCCCAAACAGCATTTCTGTATTGTTTCAATCTATGATTCTTTGAAGCATACTTAGATTTAATTTGAGAAACTACTAATTCAGAGTCTCCAATGACTCTGAGACATTTTATTCCATGTCTTGAATCCAATCTCATACCTATTAACAGAGCTTCATATTCATAAACATTATTTGTACATGTGAATGACAGTGTAAATGAGAATTTTAATGTCTTTCTTGTGGGAGATATTAACAACACTCTAGCACCATCTCCCTCCCTATAACTAGCACCATCAAAATACATAACCCATAACTTATTTTTTTCAGATAAATTATTTTTATCTTTAGATAATAATGTAGGTTGTAAATTTCCTTCAACCTACTTTTCTTGTACTTGAAAAAACCCCTTCTCAGTGTCTAAGAAAATTCATGTTTTCATTTTCTTCCTCCTCAATTATGTGAGGAGTTCTGGTCTCTCTGGACATCTTAATTTTTTCACCAGAAACATTAAAAGTAGAAAATGATAAGTCACATTGAATACTTCCCCCCATTGAAGCACTCCATTTTCTTAAATTCAGCATCACATATTGAGGGGGAATGTCCACTACTAATACACTCATTGTGAATACTTTGTCAGGGTAAGCAGCCATCTTGTAAGGAAGGACTTTAATAGTGCTAATAACAGGAACTTCTCTTGAATCCATGGCCTGAAATATCCCATGTGGTGTATCTACCTTTAATCCCATTGATTTCATAACTTCAGCAGGCATGATAGTATTAGATGCCCCAAAATCAATCATAAAATTCTTCAACATATTTCCATTTATAAGTAAAGTTAGGAAAAATGGATCCACAATCCCCAAGGGAGTACTAACAACATTTGTGTCCAGGAAAATTTGGGGAATCTTTGAAACAAGTTCATCAGCATCCTTTGTTTTACCTTCATATTTATCTTGTGATTCTGGCATCTTCTTATTTTCTTCTAGTCCAATAATATTTGTGGAAGTAACACCTTTTACCCATGTTAAAGCCTTCTCCTTTTGTTCACATATTCTCATCATTTCCAATAAAGGAACCTTAACAGTAATTTGAGACAAGAGTTTCCCCATATCAATAGGGGTGTAATTTACATCAGATATATCTTTCTTTTCATTTACACAGTCATCCTCCTCAACCTGAGAGGCTAACATGGATTCATCTCTCTTTTGTTTTTTACTTTCATTTTGAGGAGGGGGAACAATATTTCTTGGTGTTTTTATTTTTTCTTTGTACAAAATATTTGGACCAGTAGGCTTATTTTATTTTTTAAGAAATAATTTCTTAGCACCCTCAGCCTAATTTTCTTTTTTTGTGGTTGTTTGGTATTTGTTTTGGTATCTAAATAAAAAACATACATGCAGGTCTTCTATCTACATTTCCAACCATTCTATTTCTCAAATTATAGTTACCCCTTGCCTGAGTAACCATATCTGCTGTAATCTAGGAAATCTCTTCATCAGAAGGTCTCCTATAAACAGGGGTTTCATCACCCTTCTCAGCATTGCATCTTATGTTATCAATTTCCCCACCTTCTGTACCAATAATTCTTTGATGATAATATGTCTCATTTCTACTTAATGAGCCAGATGGAGATATTTGTTTAGTTTCATCATCAGAAACCATTTCATCACATAAGTGTGAAGAAGCCATAGCACAGCCACTTTCATCATACAAATTATCCTCATCATCTTCTAGCTCTTCATTTGCATATATTCATGCAGCAATGACACAATACTCAGGATAATGAGGAGATTGGCAAGCCATGCACCAAGGATTATCATTGCACATATTCACAATAGTCTTATGTAAGGGGTCTGGGGTTTTGTCATCATACTTATCCTTTTTCTCTGGGAGAATAGGCTTCCCATATTTCCATTGGGTGGTATAAGGATAGTTCTGCATCCTAGGTTGTCTATTATAATTACCATAGGGTGGTTTTTCATTATTTGGAGCCCTATTGTGCTTACTCTCTTCAGGTTTTAAATCCTTCAGAGAATTCATGATTTGTTTCAGACTATCATTTTCTTTAGGTTTATCATTTGCAGGTTTGTCTGATTCCTTCTTATTGAACCTTGTTGGCTTCCAATCTTCCCTTCTACCCACTTTCCCTGAGACTCTTATGTTTGTTTCAATGTTTACTGCAATATTATATGCTTATCTAATATTCCTAGGATTCTTATCTCTTAAGAGGTAACCCATATTAGCATCAAAAGCATTCAAATAAGTTGTGAGACATACCTTATCATCCAGTCTCATCAATTGAAATAATTTTTTCATTACTCTTTGGAATATGATGTTAAATTCAACCACCTCTTCATTTGAGTTCTTATTTATATTGTTGAAATCGTTCAACATGAAGCCTTCATTGGTCTTATCACCATATTTATCCCTGAAACATTCTTTCATTTCATCCATGGATCTAATACAATCATGGGGAAATCCTCTGAACCATTCCCTGACATCCTCAATTAGTGATTGAACAAATAATTTCATCATCACATCATCATGTCCAATTTCATAGCCATCCATCATATCAATAAATTTCTTCAAATGCTCTTCACATGTTATAACATTGTTACCAGCAAATTTTGGAAGTTTATCCCTAATCTCATTTGGGATTTCATTAGGATAACTAGGAATACCAAGGAAAATAAATTTCCTATACCTTTCTACATAGAGAGGTCTCTTCTGGGTTGAATTAGTACCTTTAGAAGTTGATGATGCAACATTTCATGTGGTAGCATTCCCCACTTCAGGGGATGGTAGCATATTTTTGTAAGAACATAAAATGGACTAGAAAGCATATCTAGGTAACCACGCACCCTAAACAATATGCTACCCTAACTAATCTAACACTAGAGCCATTGAAAGAGGAATTCAAATAATATGCAACAAAGACACAAGAACTCCCTTCAAATGATGCTCAAATGTCCTGCATTCTTCTCCATAAAGGTGGATTATGTTGCTCTTTGACAAACACAATTGCACAAAGAACTTGAAAGCTTGAATTGATAATGAGAATTACTAGGAGATAGTGCTTCAACCTTGAAATAATTAAATGCATCCCATTTTATAGAAAATGAGAGACATTTAGGTGAGATTGCACAAAATCTATGCATAAATGCAGATTTTGGTTGGTAGGATATTAGGAAGCACGATATGGGGGAAATTAAATGAAGAAATATTGGAGATATTGAAGAAGCACCTTAATAGGGATGTGAATCCTCAATTAAGGGATATGACAATTAGGTGAGATTAGGAAGATTTAATCAATTAATAAATCAATATACCCCACAAATCTAAATTAGTATTTATGAAATTATAAAATCCCATAAATTTATAATTAGGAAATTAATTAATTAATTATGAAGACTTGGGAAAAAGGGAATAAATAAAGTCAATTTATTTATTCAAATAGGACATAGGGATAAACTATAGGTTATTCATCCCAAGAGGATAGATTAGTGAATTATTGACCAAATTGAAGGCATTAATGCACAATTGGTTTGATTTTGATAATATTGATAAGGACTAGGATCAATTCCGATGATTATAGAATAGTTTAGGAAATCATGAGGCATCGATGAACTTTGACAATGCACTCACGATAATGATTGGAAATGATATAATGGCATCAATGGACTTGGATGACACCAGAGGATAAATAAAGGTAAGGAGACATCAATGAACTTGGACAATGCTCTTGAAGTGTGAAAGTGACAGCGAGGCATTGATGAACTTTGACAATGCTCTCGAAATGATGATTGATGATGAAAAGGCATTGATGAACTTTGACAATGCCATTGGAGGAATTAAATGATAATAAGGTATCGATGAACTTTGACAATGCCAGAGGATTGATTGAAAGAGATTGATAATACATTGATATGAGTTTGGAATGATCTTGGATTGATTTAGGAAAATGATCAATTTGGCCAAAATGAGAGAAATGTTAGTAATTGATGACATGGAAGAATGACACAATATTAGTAAATGATAAAGATCAAACACACAATATACAAGACATGTTAAAAAGGGGCATAGGAAATGAACCATTTTTAGGTGTCTACAATTTTTTCCTGAGTTCAGAGGCACCTCATCATTTGTATTAATAACAAGAGAGGGACCAGAGGTCTATTTGAAAAAATCAATCTTCTTTTTCATCTCCAGAGCTAAATCTTCTGATTCCACTTTCTCTAGCTCCTTGGCTATAATCTCCCTCTCCCTCTTATCTCTTTCCAAATCATTATCAAATTTGGTCATTGGATCAACTAGAACTCCTTTATTCATAGGCTCATTTATTTCAACTCCATCCACTTTATGCTTACCCTTGTCCTTAGTCTTTGTGTTTCATACAATTGTTGGACAACTGGTTCATATTCAATTTTTTTCAGGTGCAGTAGTGGAATTGATTGCCTCTAAGTATTGCAGTTGCCTTTTCAACTATTTGCATTTGATCTAAGCATGTCTGATCCTATCCTCTTTCTCATTTTCTCTTATTTGTCTTATGAAAATATTCTCTAGGATTTTCCTTTCTAGTTCACCAACTTCTTCAAAAATTTCCTCAAAAACTGGAAGAGTCATTTTAGATTCAGAGGTTTCTTCCATGATGGATATTTCCCTTCTGTGAGTGTGGGCCCAAGGCCTATGTGATGAGGGAGAGCTTAGAACACTAGGGGCATTCCTATTTGCATCGCCTCAGCTCTCGCTTCTAGACCTTTGTTCATGTCCATGGGGCACATTATGGACCACCTTCCTGGCATATCTTGGTCCGTTTTCATCTCTCTCACTTTGAGAATAATAGTAACCATACACACCCAATCCCAAATATGCACCCACATGAACTTCAGATGCATCTTCTTCTTGAATGGGTGGTACGGGATTCTCTACCGTGGTGTTCCTCTTTTTTCTCCAAGTTCAAGGCATAGTCCTATCATCACTTTCATTCATTGGCTGACAAGCTCTGGAAGTTGATGGGATCTCACCTTAAAAATTATCCTCGAGATTATTCCTCATCCTAGATCTAGTACACTTATAACTCATATTTAGATAGTGTGTATAGAATGATTTATAAATCAACACTGATGCACAGATTTCTTTGAGTTGCCACCCAACACTTAGCTAGGAAAATACACTAGCTCTGAGTAATATAAATTGTGTTGCAAAGGGACTTCACAAAAATAAGATAACACAAGGGGCTAAGAAAATCCCAAAAAAATTTTAATGGTAAAATAAAATACCTGAGACAAGCAAAGATAACTATGTACTTCAATGGTCAACTAACTGGTAAAATAAATAAGAAGGCCAGGAGTCTAGCTCAACTTGAAAAAACTTACTTCACTTAATGCAACTTAATTCCCCTCCCCGGTAGAGTCACCATTTTGTTGGTTTTTTTAATGTTGTGCTAACTAGACAGTAACCTTTTCACTTTCTGATGGGATCTTAAAGAGAAGCCAACTCCAACTATTATTTAATATAGTGAAAAGGACCAACTAATAAGAATTCCTACAATACTTATGCACTTTAGGTTCTGCTAAACCAAGGGGGGACACCCTTTAACACCTTCAAATATTCCTTAAGATGTCATTCAAGTAGGAATCTCACACAAACTCAACATAACCGAGAGATACTAGATAAATGGCTAATTATCCATTGAACATCAACCATGAAATGGAGCATGAGATGAATATTAATAACAAAATTATGAAGATATAAGATGTATTGGAGTTTATTTCTATATTTTTAGAAATATATCCAACATATAACTATAGATTTCATAACATAAGAACTATTAGTCTCAGATCACTGCCTTACCCATTGGGCTATACTCTTAAAATAAATACTATATACAAAAGTTAATTTTTATCAAAGATTCCAGGCCATGAACACAATTATCCCAAACCCATACTACTTCTAAAGTCATATTGCATACCCAGATGAATCTATGTATCAATTAGAGCATCACTTAATTTGATCCTTGATCAAAACTCTAAAACAACTACATACACACAGATAAGATCTATGCTAATGAATTGGAAAATTCATAACTCATCAGATGAACACTACATGAGAGATTGGAACTAGGATCTTTGTATTAAGTATAAAGAATCACACTTCTATTTACAAGATGTAGCCAAAGATAACCACCTAATTAAAATGATATAGACCTTTAACTTTATTTCTAATCTTGAAACGAATCTAGTACAATTTTAGCTATATTCCCTGATAGAAAACTTTACAAAAATATTTACAATACCCAATTTTCCAGCCATTTCCAATGATCTTGGGAATATTTTCATAGAATAGGATTACAACAAGCTACTGATCAATTGGAATGAGGAAAAAATATGCGACTCATACAAAAGCCAAATTAACAAGTGAAGTGATAACCACTTTGTTACAAGATTTTGTAAGTATTTTGTCTTATGACCGCCTGGTCACTATAACTACTTTAAACTTGCTCGGAAGTTTCCACCTGGAGTTTTTTTCCTTGGTCTTCTAATGTAAGATATTTTTCCTTTACCTATCTTATTCAAAATGTTGGGAAGAACTACCACTTGTTGCTTCTTACACAACATCATCTTCTTCTTGGTTGGGTGCATTGTATTTGTCTTTCCAAGAGGTGAACACCTCATCACTCAGCAAAGGGAAATTGATGACCTCATCATTTTTTCTATTCAACTCATCCCAACTAAGCTTTACCTTCTCAATTTCCTCTTTCCAAAATTCAAAATTTAACTTAGCCTTGTTAATAATTTCAACAGTTTGAACAAACAAAAGTGTACTCTCGAGAGTGATGATATTGTTTTTCCTTGTTGCCAATTCATCATTCATTTGGCTAATTTATAAGGCTTCCCTCTTTATCTCACCATTTTTCTTGAATATATTTGGTAACATCTCATAATGGTCTTTTGAGTATTCCTTCTTCAACATCTCTACCTTTTTTAGGATGATGCTCCTGTTTATGTCCAAATCTACCAATAGTTTAAAATATTTTTCAGTGGTAGCTAGCACAATGTCAATATTATTTTCTTCCTTGGATGAGGAATAAAAATACTTCAGTTCTACCCCTTTTCCTCTCCACCTATCCATAATTGGGTCCCACTTATCTTTGTCTTCATTGTAATCATCCAGTATGCTCATAATTTTCTTACCATGCAAGTAAATGGAAGGATGTTAGAATTAATCTTTCCTTGGTATCTATGTAATTAAAAGATATACCAAGGTCATGTCTTATATTTGTAATTCCTTTAATAAATGAAATTAGATATTCCTCCTTAAGAGGATTACACATGGCACACACCAAATGTGAATGTGGCACACATTGAGTATGGGAGTTACATTGAAACTCCTCCACTCATCTCTACTTAAGAGATGAATCTCACACACTTCTTAGTGTTCTAGGGTTCTCATAGGGATTCTAAGTTGGATTTCTTCTCTCTTCTCTCATTCTCATTCTTGTAATATTGTAATGAGCTTATTTCTCTCATTCTTTAGGCTTTGAACCATATTCATATTGTTCACAAGGGGTTTTTCTTATTTTTCCCCTTTCAAATCCTTGTGTTCTTGCATTGGTTCTTGGAGCATTTTGGTGTACTTATGGTTGATCTATTGAAGGAAAATCTATCTCTCTCTATATAATTGGTAAATATTTTCCATTTCATACTCTCTTGGACTCTTTCTGTATATTTTTCATTTTACTTTATATTTCTAACAAAGGAGGATTCAAATCATCAGGAAAATGCATAAATGTGGCATTAATCTTATCTGCATACTTTTGTTGCACCCATTCTCATGCTTCCTTGAACTTTATTCTTTCTTCCTCCCGCTTATTTCTTATTTCTTGCAACCTGGTCCTTTCAACAACCATTTTGTCTCTTTCTAAATCCAGGTTTGTTTCTATAGTAGGGCTAGATGGCATTGGGGAAGGAGGAAATTCTATGATAGGACTAGATGAAGAAGGCTGATGTGGAACCTGTGCTATCATCCTTTTGGGATTAACTTGATTTGATTGTTTTCCCTCTAATATAGGAATTTTCTTATCTTTCTCCAAGGATTTTATGATTTCATCACTGTAGGCCTTCAAGACTATTTCCAACTTATTTCTTAGGCTCTGGACCTCTTCTTCTTTCTTCGCTTCTACCTTCAAACTAAAATTTTCATATTCAAAGGTTAGGCTTTCTACCTCCACCCCTGTAGCTTCTGCAACTCTTCTTACTAATAGGCTGCCTGAATGTTTAGCCTGATCATTTCCATCTGTTTTCCTATTTTATTTCTTTTTTAATGACCACATTACCAATTTTGCATGGTCTTCAATGAATTTAACACCTATAGATGCTTTTTGAACTTCTGCTTCATTGGTATGCATTAGTTGTGTTTCTTTTCTAATGGCATCAAATACTATGGCATCAGCTATATCCCATTATGGAAGAATAAGGACTCCTCCTTTTCTAACCAATTCTCTACCTTCTTTAGGAATGATTTTATCAAATTTGGCTATCATCTCCTGCTTGACCTATGTTTCAATTTCATCTTTGTTCTTATCAGGTTGATTTTTCTATTTTTGCTGACACTATTCCATGAATTCATTAATGTGAATTCTCCATAGGAATTAAATAAATGCCCTAGCTTTAAAAAATTTATCATGTGATAAAAACTCATCACTATCTTGTTTAGTGATGGGATCCAATTCCTTACTAGAAAATTCAGCCACTATTAAGTCCATCTCTGTATGTTTGGGAGCCTCTGGCATCCCTACTTGCATCTCCTAAGATGTTACAAAAATGTGCCCTGTATTTCCCATCTGCAATAATTGCTCAGAAATTATTTGTTCATCCATATGCAGGGGAGATTGGGAAAGGGAGTAAATATCTTCTATTTGTTTTCCCCCTTCTTCTATCCTTTGTCTTTTGGCAGATGGAAATGATTGTGCACCTGATTCAAGGGGTCTTTTTTCCTTTTGAAGTAGAAGCTACCTCTGTTCTTGGAAATACTATACTATACCCTCCTTTCTACTACAAGACATACTTTCCTAGTGGAATACCTCTAGCAAGGATATCCTTATTCAGAATTGCTTTACCCTTCCCTCGCTCTGCTTCCATGACCTTTTCTTTCTTTTGATTCAATGCTTGAATGATATTTCAAACATTGTCATTAACGATTCTATCTTCTTTTCCCAAGGCATGAATTATTTTAAGGGATCATATCCCTTATCAAAGTGATGAACAAAATCCAAATTTTTCTTGTACACCAACCATTTTTATTTTTTGATCTCTTGTTCTTGAAAGTTTTACTCATTTCTGATTATGTCCTCGGGAAAATTAAATGTGTGCTCAATGTTAAACACTTTGTTATTTTTCTAAACATCTCACTTATGAATCCTTCATTATCAACACATCTTATCACTGATGTTGCAATCTGATAAGGTTCAAGGTACTTATGCAAATGTGTCCATCCCCCTTTGGTGATAATAAATTTGCGTGTAATTGTAATAGTGGGGAATATGGAGCCTTTTATTTTTCTTGTTAATGCCTCCTCTTGCAGCCCACCCATTTTCCTGAGTATTTCCGCAATACCTATCTTAAGTGGAACCTGATATGGGAGTACATTTGGAACTCCCCTGAAATCATAAACTCTAAAAATAGTTGAAACATGATACAAAATGATGTCACCCCAATTGTGTACTATCTGAATAGTTTTAGCATATTCCTTTGGTATTAAAAGATTCAATAAGCCCTTGTGAATTATTAGATTGTCTAAGAACATTAATGCTCTAGGTCTAGAGGCAAAGCATCTATCAAAAGTGATGAAATTGGCATTCTTTTTGTCCCATGACAAATCTGCACTCCATAATTGGACAGGCATTTCTTCATCATCTTTAAGTCTCATTAGGTCCATTTCCTCCTCAAAATAATCAACATTCTTATATAATATCATATGCATCAGCATGGAATACCATCCAAATGGCCTACATACCTTGGCATATTTTACACCTATTAAACCCTCATGAATTATCTCAACAATATGGGTAGAAAAATAAAAAATGATAGCTAAGTGTGGATGAAGGATTTGAACCATCAAAAACATGTAGTGGAAATGCATAATTTCTTCTTCATCCTCTCCAAAAATATGACACAGGGCACTATACATTATTTTGGCTCCTGAATTGAAATAGTCCAATTTGAAAGGTTTTGGTGTATTGGGGCCTACCACAATCAAACCTCCTATCTTGTTAAAATATTCCTTTGAAGGACCAGTCTTGAGGTAACTTCTTTGAGCTCCATATACTTCTTTGAGCTTTTCAACATCAATATTCTCCATCTAGACAGAGGGATCATTCAATTTGAACACCTCACTTAACTCGTCAATTGTGATTCTCACTAATATATTTCCATTTATATGCATCAAAACCCTAGAAAAATTTTCATATGTATCTGCAATTTTGATCAATAAATCTGTATCCATGAAAACACTAGGGACTATTAACTTTGCCACATCAAATTTCCATATATTACTGTCTAGAAAAAAAACATTTCTCTGACTAAAAGCCAGCTTAAACAGATCCAAAGTAGTTACACTAGTCTTGGCATCTCATGCCCGTCTACCCATGTCATATGAACTCTCTCCAACTTTCAAATGGGAATGTACTGGCACAAACTGTTTGAGTTTAGTTGCACCATTCATGGACTAATTAAATTGTTGTAAAAGATCATCACATACATTTCTCTCTTGATAATCTACTTTTCCAGTCAAAGCTCTTCTAGGTTCCATTTTGAATTAGGTTTTCTTAATCAATGGTATCATATTTTACACAAAATCTACTTTCTTCTCAGAACTCAAAACCCTACTGCAATTATAACTCACAATGCTCAGGAATGTAGTCGCAGAAAAACTTACCCATTCTTAAAAATCATAAAACAGAGAAAAAATACTGCAACCTCAGCTCTTCTCCAATCACTTCAACATTTATGGAATTTGTAAACTTAAGTGGTGAATCATATATGCAATCCTATCAATTCATTGCATTGAATTTCATCTGAGGTGGCCACACATTCTGTCATTAATTCAACCATGTTTGAACTTTCGCAGCCCAACAGTTCAATGAAACTATTTTAACAAAGAGAAAAAATTTAAATCAGGACCATAGATTTCAACAACCTCTCATCTATCATCTAGCTATCAACAATTCACAAAGATTACTATTCACTTTAGACACGCATTAGCTATACTTAACAGCTTAATCATTAGATTAAACACATATTTTCTTTAAGTCTTTAAGTGGACCATCCGGTGAACTTCAAACTACATCAATTTTAACCTCTCTTTACTACTGTGTTGGGCCCACCAACTGCCATATGTCACTCAGACTTAAAGGCTTATACGTTGGATCCTGATCATCTCATCATCAAGTCTTTAAGTCAACCTTCAAATCAAACTTCAAGTGCTTTCCTTTTAATTCCTTCCTTGTGACTTCAACCAGACCCATTGGGACACATGGCACAATAGCTTAATGGCTTGTATGCTAGATTTCACGTATCTCTACTTCAAGTCTTTAAGTCGGTCATTGGATTGATCAAAAATTGTCAGCACTTTAACCTTTGGTTAACTTTATGTAAACAGGGCCCACTTCATCAGAAGGACAAATGTCACCATGACTTAGTGGCTTGAAAGATAGATCAACTGCATCTTGAGGTTAAGCCATTACATCATCAGTCTAATAAAAAAGAAATTGTATGCACTTTATCATAGCCTTTAACATATGTCAGACCCACCAAATCTATGTGTCATCACAACTTAATGGCTTACTAGGTAGATCGAGTGCATCTTGATATTAATCCATTACACCATCTATTAGATTAAAAGGAAGCTATATGCACTTTATCCATAGGCCTTTAACAAATATTGGGCCCACCAAAAACATGTGGCACTCAGGTTTAATCTCTTAAAGGATAGATAGACTACATCTTTGAACTAAGCCTTTACGGAATCCGTTGGATTGAAAATAATTTATACGATACATGATTATTAAAATAAAAGGTTTGTGGGGTATCTAGACTTGGGAAAAATTAAAGTGCTAAGGTCTTAGGAGAATTAAAAATTTCCCCTCTTGTCGAAATAATGGAATGGTGTGTACTGAGAGGGGAGGGGTGAATCAGTACCCTTAAAACTTTTTATCAATTAACCATTAATACTATGTTCTTGCATTACCGACCATTGATGCTTTTCTATCTTATGCATGTAATATCAAATCATAAACTTAATTGCATGTAAACATTCATAGAAATACTCATGAAATGTAAGTACACATGACACAAGAATTGGTAATGCAGAAAACCCTTATTAGAAGGTAAAAACTGTAGTGGGGATGAAACCCACAAAGCTTCACTATCTATAAAATGGAAGGTGTCTGTTAAGGCTACAAGTTTGATCACTTTTGATGATATTACCCTGTTAGGATTAACATTTTAGACTTGTTAGGTTTACTCGGTAAAGATATTTAGCAACAGTGTTAAGTGTGCACTCGGTTAAGAGATTTACATATGGATTGCTAAATCCTTCTTCTTAAAGGATTTATTCTATTTTCTACACTTTTTAGAATGCAGTAAAAAATACTTGTTGACATGATGATATGCAATCATGAATTGTTGAATACATATCCTTTAAGTTCACAGTGTATGTGTATCACCTATAGTGATTGATTAATACCTTTGTTCTACTCGGTAGCCTTAAATCATGTTCTTTATAACTGATTTCATCTTTTTTTGTCCTTCTACATAAAACTCTCTATCTGATCCATAGATGTCTATTGCGGCTACAATCATAAATGTCTGATTGATTTCTACATCTATTTATACAATGTATTTGACCTATTTTAGTTTCACGCTTTACAATGAAAACTCTATAATCAAAGGTTTACAACTTGACCTTGATCTCCTAGTTTGCATGTTTTCAATCAATTAGACTGATTAAAACAATTAAATTTTCTTTACTTGTCCCTCAAGAAATGGTTTTAAAGATAATATTTAAAGCTAATTATAAAACTTAAGTGTTTTATCTAACGTGTAACTTAGATCCATATTTCTTGGAATAAAAGTTGTATCTCGGTAGACTGGTGCTCGGGTTTCTCTGTAGTCTTTCCTCAATGATGTGTCTATAGACATTCTACTTCTTGGGTTTCTTTATAGACTAAGTTGTTAGTTTCTCTTTGAATCTATCTATTGGGTTACTCTTTGAATTGAGTTGTCAGTTTTTCTTAGTAAACTGTCTGTAGGTGATAGTACATTTAGCATTTTTGGTGACCTCTATAAATTTTTGTGTCGGCTTGCACTATGAACTTGTCTTTTAGTGATCATGTTACTGATGGTTCCAAAACTATTTCTTTTGTATACTAATGACAAAATATATTATCCTTTAGGATTATCAATCTTCCCCTTTGGCATTAGTATCAAAAACTTATATGTGCAAAACTAGAATGTTTAGTATGTACACCAAAATGTTTACCTTGTCAATATGACTCCCCCTATGTGCATGCCTCAGTATAGTATATGTGCATGTTAAATTTTCCTTTATACATATATATCCTCTTCTATCATTTCCCCCTTTCACCGTATCATTTCCCTTTTCATATTATTTCCCCCTTTATCATATCATTTCCCCCTTTTTTTTGAAATAATGACAAAGGTGTTCTACTTACCATTTGTCAGAAATGTGGGAATGGGATTTTTGGATGTCCTCCATTTGCTTCTCCCATTTCTCCTTGAGGTGTGAAGGATCATGATTTCCAAAGTGAGTTTGGCATGCATATCATATATGCTCTCTGTAACAGACATCTCTGGGGTGGAAATCAATGTTCTTGCTGAAGTCATATGTTGTTGTAGTAATGTGAGATTGGGTAGTAGTAGACCTTGAAGCTCAGTTACCTCATCTTGGAGTTTGGATTCTTCCTCTTGAATCTCATGTCTCAATCATTTATATTTTACAAGCTTTGCATAATACAATTTGAATCCATTATCATCAGTTTTGAGACCTTGTGCACTTTCCTTAAGATCTTCATCAATTTTGGTCAACTTTTCACTGTGCTTGTTAGTGAGAGTTTCTAATGTGCACAACTTTTGAAGTAAGTTTACTACTTCTGATATTATTAGTTCTATATTAGTAACTAATTTAGAAAGTGTTACCTTTTGTTTTTCCACTTCCTGCCTAATTTTATCAGTAAGATTGTATAGACACTTCTCTTTAGCATGTTCCTCTATTGCCTTGTCTACATCTACATTCTATAATGTGATGACATCCATAAGAATTGCTAATTGATCAAGTATAGGTGTACTTTGATCAATATCTATATTCGGTACAATCTGAAAAATTATTTCCTTTGTGTTCTCTAGGACTTGTGAGTTAGTGTGCTCCTTTTTGAGCTTGTCCTATATTGCCTTTCTTTGACAAAGTTCTGCATACTTTGTAAGTGACTTTGGATCCAATGTTCTTGGATCACAGTCAGGTATTTCAATAATCTCATCCAGTGTGATTGGATTTTTATTCTTCTTCTTCTTCTTCTTTGCAATTATAGTGGAAGCACTTGTATGTAGTACCATAGAAAGTTCCTTTACTTGGTCTGATGTACTTGGTGAAGGATTTGGAGGTGTTGTGCCTTTATCTTTCTGCTCGGTATTCACTTGTCGATTGTTTCTAGACATCTCTACATCAACCTTATTTTTTAATGTAGCTTTCTCTTCCTTAGTATCCTTGGAATCAGTTTGTTTTTATTCTCCACTTATATCTTTCTATTTATCATTTGTGCTTTTCTGCTCCCCTTCACCCTTGTCCTCAGGTATGCTTGCATCATGGTCATGTGTATTCTCCTTTTCTTCTGAGATGATATTGATAGATTGTATCAATAAAGGTATTTGTCCTAGTATATTGACATGTGCAACATCCTATGTTTCATTTTCCTTTTCTTCTCATTGATTGGTAGTCATGTTTATATCTTCATCATTCTTTATTTCATTTGTAGGATCACCTTCAATGATATCAATTATAGCTATATCTTTGATTTTGTCATCTATAGTATCCCCTAATGATTGAAGTATTTGAGTTACGTCATCCATGGCCTTGGATTCCTCTGTTGTCAATTTGAATGGTTTGATGTCCTCAGTGTCATTTATAAGAATGTGATATGGGCTTGGTGTAGCCTCTTTCTCTTCATTGTGAGGAGTCTTGGTAAGAGATAATAGTTGCTCGACGCTTGAATCCCCCTTATCTAGATTGAATATTTGATTCCAAGTTTCATCACTTTCTTTATCAAGCTCTATCAATCTTCCCTCTAGTACCTTGTAAGCTCTCACTTTAGCTGAGAATTTCCTTGAATTATTCTTCATCATCTCATCAATTTCCTCAACTTTGGACTCGGGAGGCATAATTGTTACTAGGGATCTTTCCCTCATCTACTTCTCGGTATGCAATACATATGTCCACCTTGCAGATATTCTCTCATGAAGCTTTTGTGGCATCATTTTATCAAATTTTACTAGTACATATTTGAATGCAATCATTTCTTGAATGATGGCTTCTTCAATCTTCTTTTGATCCTTGGGATTCATAGTTAGTCATTGTCTAACCTTAGCATGTGATATGCCACCTTTTTTGGCGATTGATGTAGCAATCTCATCAATTGTCTTAGCAAATTTATTCTTTGCAGGTTGGATTTATTTTTCACTCTCATCTTGTGTAGTGTCATCCTTGTCCTCTTTTCCTCAGATATATTTTATTCTTTGCCTTGGAGCCTATTTTATGGTTTAAGGTTTTCTCTTATAATTCCTAACTGTACCTTTCTTCACCGGTGAGGAATCTGCATCTTTGGTAGTTTGACTCTTTGTTCTTGATGTTGTAGTATTCCTTGGTTTTTTTGGTGGTGGTACATCAGATTTTGTAGACTTGGAGTCACTCAATTGTTCACCTTCACCGATGGGTGACTATCCCTCAGTGACCTATTTCTATGAATCTTTATCATCTACCGAAATTTTCTGCCCAAGTGTTTTGATGATCTTGTTCTTATTTCGGTCTATCCTTTTTAAAAATAAGTCTATTTTGATTTTTTCCTTAGCTTCTTCATAAGTTCCAAATCTTGGTAATGATTTGTTCAGTGGTTCATTTAATAATGCTTCAATAGCATTTGTGGCCTCATTAATGTTGATTTCATAATCAAGTGGTGCTAACCATGTTTTCCTCGGTATAGCTGGTTTGATCAAGATGGTGTCAATATCTACTATGAAACATATATCATCCTTATACTTTCCCACTAGTTGTTCAGGTATCTTCATCCTCTTTTGCATTCTATCTTTGAATCCATTGAAATATGCATCCATAACTAATGTAAATTTGTCCCCTAGTGACTTGATAAATTCACTAATTTTAATTGTCACTCATCGGGTAGTGTCCCAATTTACATTACCGACAGATGGGAAAAAGTCTTGAAAGTAGAATAATATACACATGAGGAGTGAATTGAACTTACATGAATTAGATTTTTCTGATCTAATGGTCCTCATTTTCTCCTCTAGTTTCTTCAGTAGAAGCTCAGATATATCCAGTTGAAGACCCTTCTTCATAATCTTATGGGAGGTGTCAACTGCTCCACATGTTATGCTATTTAACTGGCTAGCTTGGAATATCTTGTATCCTAGTACACATGAACTGAACTTTAGTCCTGGAATGGTGATGGAGTTTACCTTTAAACCTCTGTCATCACATAATGCACCTATCATCTTCTCAATCTCACGGTGAGAAGGGTGTTTAAGGGCTTTGGCCTTGTCAGTTACTGGATAACCAGTTACTATGTGTATAACATCCTTGGTGATCAATTTTGGCTCACCCAGCCACAAATTTTGGTCATGTACCCATCTAAGAAATATTCAAATCCACTCGGTCTTGAATTCCTTTGGGCACATTAGGGCATTTGTCAACCCTTTTAACTCAATGTGTTTATGTTCATCCTTGATGTTTCCAACTATGCAAAGATTTGTGTAAGCTTCCTCAACCTTGAGATCTTTGATCTCTACAACCTTACAGTGGATATAGGCTCAAACATCCTCAACTAGAAAAACCCTAGGTGGTATGCTTCAAAATGCTCTAGCATCATCCGGTTGTGAAGAAACCTCAGGGAAAAATTTGTACTTAGGCTCTTCACATGTAGAGTTCTTGATTAGGTTGACCTTTTTATCTTTAGAATTCTTGATCTTGGAAACATGAGATGTGGTTGCCATATTTCTAGAAATTAGGGCTTTTCCCGTAAACTAACTATGAGATCGGTGATTCTTAGTTACTAACTTGATCTGTTGTAGTTTCTAGGAGTCTGTCTGAATAGCCGTGAATGTTCTTGTGAGTCGCTCTACAATCTGGTCATTCTTCTTTGCTTTGTGCTTTTCTCTTTCCTTTTAATTTCTTTGTGAAATAATGAGATTTGTGTCACCCTTTTTATGGATAATTCCCTAAGTGGTGCATTAAATACTTTACCTACCTCTCGATGGTCAAAGATAGAGTTTCTCAGGAAACATACCAACTTCATTCTTGATGATAATACACTGCTTAGGGTAAGTGTCAACTTGGTTGCACTTTTCATATGTTCATCGACAACACTTGGTATGTAGCGAAGACTTCATTATCTTTTTACATGATTACTGATGATGCTCAGTTTACATTAACAACTTAGATTTTATATGTACATCAAGGATTCTCAATGTACATTGACTGACGAGATTGGATTCACAAATTCATAACAATTAATACCATAGTGCATCTCTATTCATGCTAATTTGGCATATTATCAATGTATATTGGAAATGATTTAAAATATAGCTTTGTATAATGCAGTTCCATACTTACTTGTTCGGCTTAGGTGGGGTGGTGATATTACCAGATCCATTGGATAAGGTGTCACCAATTGTATTGCTTGGTCCATCATCATCAGTGTTTGTAGCTTTCCTCTACACTTTGTTTCTCATCTTCCTGATGTCTTTAATGGTATTGTCATTAGCAAAAGTACTTGTCTCTGTCACTTGGTCTTTGTAGTCCTTTCTTAGATGACCGACCCTATGACAGTGGAAGCATGCCATTCTGGGGTTAGTCCAAGTTCTGGACCTTCTTATCCATTTCCTCATGCATTTTGCGGCTATGTGACCATATCTACCACATGATGTGCAATTTTCCCATGTGTTTTAATCCCAAACATATGAGTTACTAACTCTTCTTGATTGATAAGAATTATCTTGTTCTTTTGGCTTACATGCTTGCCTTTTCTTCTTCCTACATTCAAGAGATGTGTGCCCATGCATTTTGCAAGTAGGACAATATTTTTCCATGTTGGATTCCTTCTTTGGTTGTTTAACCTTATATTTATATTCATATGCTTTATGTCCATGCTTGTTACAGTTATAACAATTTCCTATGAATGTAGATGTGGATTTAGGAATACCTTTAGCTTTGCTCCTACAAATATTTGATGTGTGGCTTGGTTTTCCACAGTGATTGCATGACTGCATCCTTGGTCTTGGATTTGTGTAGACATCTTTTTGATCATATTTATTTGATGATTCTCCATGCTCGGTATACCCTAGACTAGTATTGTTGTTGACTCTTCTTTGTCCATTCAGAAAATCATCCATTCTTTTGGTACTCTCTTCAGCTTTCTTAATCATATCATTGTGTTGTTGCTCAATCCTTACCTCATGCTTTAGTCTCTCATTTTCTTCTCTTAGCTCACCAATGGCTTCTAATTTACCATTAAGTTCTATGTTCACTCGGTTTGCCTCACGAATCATAAGAACTATTTGATTGGTGATCTCATGATGATGTTCAGTAATTATATGTATCTTTGTCTCTCTCTCTCTTGTAGTTTTTCAGTGATATTTCTACTGTCATCAATAGGTAGTATTCTTTCTTGTTCATATTTTCTATTATTATTCATAATATCAATCATCCTTACCATTGTGTCTCTTAACCAATTTGCAATATCTTTACCTTCTCATTCATTTGTTGATTGATTTCATTCAAACTTTTAATGCTCCCTTTAGATGTGTCTGATATATTGCTTGCTATAGATCCTGATGACTCAAACAAATCAGGTATCTCTTCTACATGATAGTCTATTTCATTGTAGCGAGATGCCATAGGTTTTCTTTCATCTAGCAGCTCTCTCATGTTGATTCTTTCTGCTTTTTATTGCTCATAGAAGATATGTATCTCCAACTTCTGATTCTTAATATTTTTGTCTAGCTTATACCTTTCCATTGTATGATCTTTTCTCTCAAGTGATTTAAACTTTTCAAAATAAGATATCCTTCTCTGATACCAATTGTTGGAATAATGGAATGGTGTGTACTGAGAGGGGAGGGGTGAATCAGTAACCTTAAAACTTTTTATCAATTAACCATTAGTACTTTGGTCTTGCATTACCGACCATTGATGTTTTTCTATCTTATGCATGTAATATCAAATCATAAACTTGATTGCATGTAAACATTCATAGAAAAATTCATGAAATGTAAGTACAAATGAAAAAAGAATTCATAACGCAAAAAACCCCTGTTAGAAGGTAAAAACTATGGTGGGGAAGAAACCCAAAAAGCTTCACTATCTTCAGAATGAAAGGTGTTGGTTAAGGATACATGTTTGATCACTTCTGATGATCTTACCCTTTTAGGAGTAACATTTTAGACTGGTTAGGTCTACTTGGTTTAGAGATTTTGCAACATTGTTAAGTGTGCACTCTGTTAAGAGATTTACATAAGGATTGTTAAATCCACCTTCTTAAAGGATTTCTTCTATTTGCTACAATTGTTAGAATGCAGTCAAAAATACTTGTTGACCTGATGATATGCAATCCTGAATTTCTAAATACAAATCCTTTAAGTTTACAATGTATGTGTATCACCTATAGTGATTGATTAATACCTATGTTCATCTCAGTATCCTTGAATATTGTTCTTGAAAATTGACTTCATATTTTGTTGTACTTCTACATAAAACTCTTTGTCTGATCCATAGATGTTTTTTGTGGCTACAATCATCAATGTCTGATTGATTTCTACATCTATTTATACAATGTATTTGACCTATTTTAGTTTCACACTTTACAATGAAAACTCTATGATCAAAGGTTTAAAACTTGACCTTGATCTCCTAGTTTGAATGTTTTTAATTAGTTAGACTGATTAAAATAATTATATTTTCTCTACTTGTTCCTTAAGAAATGGTTTTAAAGATAAGCTTTAAAGATAATTATAAAAATTAAGTGTTTTATCTGATGTGTAACTCAGATCCATATTTCTCAGAATAAAAGTTGTCTCTCGGTAGACTGGTGCTCGGGTTACTCTGGAGTCTTTCCTCGGTGATGTCTATGTAGACATTCTGCTTCTTGAGTTGCTTTACAGAATGAGTCGTCACTTTTCTCTTAGAATATTTCTATTGAGTTACTCTTTGAATTGAGTTGTTGGTTTTCTCAGTAAACTGTCTGTCCATGATAGTGCATTTAGCATTTTTGGTGACCTCTGTAAACTGTTGTGTCATGTTGCACTATAAACCTGTCTTTTGGTGATCATGTTACTGACGGTTCCAAAACTATTTCTTTTGTATATTAATGACAAAATATATTATCCTTTAGGATTATCACCGCTTAATGGTAAAACTAACACATGGGTCAAAGGACTTTAAGTGAGTAGAAAAAGTAACGCAAGAATATAACAAGCTCACAAAGACCTTAGGGTTTTAAACCTATACACTCCAAGATTGAAAACCAGACACCTAGGGTTTAAGAAAAACAAACCTTGCTTCAAAGTTAAGAAGCACAAAACTTACAGTGGAGAAAATTTTTAAAATAGCACTAACACCTTTCAAGGTTCTCTTCTCATAAGAAGAATATCCTTTCACAAGTATCTATTTTTTATAAGAGTTAAAAATCTTAGCTAAGTTTATGGCATACCTTGTCATTTTAAGGATATTTCCTTATTGTTGGAAGTAGGTTTCCTTGTTTCTCTTCCTTATAATGTCTACTACGTATCCATCGTAAGGAGGGGGGCATACATACAACCTCCCTTGTATATTCTCTTACACATTTTTCTTATGCATTTTTACATACAAAACCAATCTCCATGGATATAATGGATCTATATCCAACCATGGGGTGCACATATATACAAACCAATCTTCATGGTTATAAGTAATCCATATCCATACATGAATTGCACATACAAAAATATTCATGAATATAGAAGATCCATATCCATTCATCGGGTGCACATAGGCAAAGTCTCTAGTAGGCGTAGGTTTTTAGATAGAATTGACTAACATGGCTCTCAAACTTGTTATAACTTTCAATTCTATCTTTGGTGTGGTTCATAGTAAGACATACAATCTTACCAGGAAAGGTAATTATACTCCTTTCTCTCTCTCTCTCATGATAGTAGGTGTATGCAATGGATAGCATTATGTAACTCTCAACAATGAGGTTTAGTAGCATTGATTTGCAATGGGGGATAAAACAATCGAATATACTACTAAAAATGAAACTATGAAACAATAAAATGTACAAGAAAATAAGAGGAAAACAATAAATGCAAACCCAATTGCTGGAAGCTTCTATTGTCTCACTCTACTCCTTCTAAAATGCTATTTTTTATGCTCATTATTGGTGTGGGCAACGTCTATGACTTGGTAGCGTTGAGAATTTGATATTGAATTGCTTTGTGATCGCAAGATGGCTTGATGCTTGAACCAATCTAACAAAGTAATGGCACATGTGAGCTTGAAATCTTGGATCCTTCAAATGGTTATGAAGGGTTTTTTATATAGGAATTGAGAATGAGATGAATGGTTGCGATCAATCCCAGAGATAGGAAGATGAAAGGTTGAGATCAAAGGGAACTAGAGAAGCCATCAGTAAAATCCACCTCTTCAGCTGAGAGAGAGCAGATAGAGTTTGGTTAACTGAAGAGCTAATTTTGAGTTACCTTTTAAAACTGAAGAGGTGGGTGGGGAAACCCATGTGAGCTGAAGAGATGAGTGGAGTAACCCATGTGATCTAATTAAATTTATCTCTTTGAAAATAAATGAATATTTAATTCATTTTTTAAATTAAAGTTTTCAACATGTGAGATAATTGAATTCTTTATAATTTAGAATTGCTTTATTGAATGAAATTAAATTAATTTAATTGAAAGAATTAAATTAGTAAGTTTAAATATTTTAATTTAAACTTTAGGAAATTAAATTAAATTAATTAATTAATGGAAATTAATTAATTAATGGAAATTAATCAATTAAGGTTAATTAATTAAATAAAATTAATTATTTAATTAATTTTTGGGAATTTGATTAGATGATTTGGCGAATGAATTTAGAAGAAAATAGATGATTAATTAATGATTAAAAACCATTAATTAATAGATGAAAATTAGTGTTTTTAATGTCAAGTCGCAAGTCTGTCTATTTTAGGGTGTCTACATTTGCCCCTCTTTGATGCATTGTGGTTTTTCGCAGTGTATCAAAGATTCTTTGTTTTGATCCTACCCTAGCTTGCCCCAGCGATAGCAGGTGTATTTATGCCTTCTCAACAAATTTGAGCAAAAAGTCACAACATGAGTGTTAATTTGTTGAAACTGCAAATTGAAAATTTGGGTATATGACTGATCTTGAATGTGGTTCATTATGCCCCTGATATTGAGGGTTGAATTTTACAAGGGTTTGAGAAGATAATTTTGAGGTCTTTAAGGATTTAGGGTTTTTAAAAACCTTTATAAATAGCTAGGTGAGTCATTCATTCATCATTTTGCACTCTAGAGCTCTGGATACTCTAGTGAGTCTGCTTTTGGTTTTTTGGGCTTTCTTTGTTGTTCTTTGAGCTATGGTGGGTCTACCAAGCATTGTGCACGTGTCTGATCAGGTCTGGACTTTTTTTCATCTAGCTGGCATAGGAAGTCCGATGAGTAGCCTTGTCCTTAATGTCATTAATGCTTTCATTAATTGCTTTGTAAAACTTTGCTTTTTTGAAATTTTGCACTTGATGCCGCAATGGGCTGCAGTTTTTCCACAATTGTGGGTCCTGTGTTGCAATTGTCGAATGCATGCCCCATTTGAGAAGTGTATCACATTTTCTTGTTTTAATGTCGCAATTGACGGGTAATTGCTGCAATTGGTGTTTGAATGCCACAAAGTGCATAAAAGTACTACATTTGGAAATTGAATGTCGTAATTGACATGTCTTTTCTTTTATAGCAAGCATAATTACTTGTCTGATAATTTGCCTCTAATCTAATACTGGTACTTTTCTTTTTGTAGTTTTGCAGTTTGCTGGGACCATTCTTGGTTATCGGGAGTTGAGACCTGCAGGTTTGGTATTACGCTTTTAGCTTATTGAGGCAGAGAGATATTTTGAGGAAGATAGGTTTGTATTGGGTGTGTTATATTCCTAAGATCATGACCAATAGGGCTCTGATATCCGCTTTACTAGAGAGATGGCACTCTAATACTTGTACTTTTAGTTTACCGACTGGCAAGTGCACAGCCACTCTAGAGGATGTTTATCACATCTTGTAGATTCCTATTCAGGGTGCCCTTATTGAGTATGACCGAGACTCTAGTGTGACTGCTCAATCTGAGCTTTTTGGTCTACCCCAGGATCAACTTGGGATGTCTAATCCTTATGATATCTCATGGACTAGGTTTGGGATAGGTTTAGATAGGGTTTCCACTTTGTTAGGTAGTTTGATATATGGGATCTTGTGTCCCGATCGTCGCCAACATGATTTATCTATTGGGTTTGGTGCTTGTCTTCAGGGTATGGTTTGAGATCATACCGTATATGCTTGGGGTCCTTGCATGTTGGCCCACATGTACTTCCACATGTTCTATGCAGCTTACCTTGGAGGTAAGTCTCTTGGTTGTGGAGCCACTCTTCTTCAGATCTGGGCGTAGGAGCATATTGCAGTGTGCAAGCCCATTGGTGCTCAGGATCTTCCTGCAGGGAGACCCTATATGTTCATGTATGAATACACTATCGTTTAGTCCCATATGGGACATCTGATGTTCTAGCATCAGCATCTTGATATGATGCCATATTTTATCTGGATACCTTACAAGGACTGTCCTATATGGGATGGAGAGGATGCTCATCTTCCTTTTTGTCAATAGAGGAGACTCTTGATTGGTTGTGTCAGTCGGCACGTCCACATTATAGATTTCCACAACACCAACTGGGTGTTACAGGAGTTTGGTGAGAGACGGGATGTCACTAATTCCTATGCCTACTTTGCTTGTAGATTGAGGGATATTACTTTGTGGGGGGCTGGCATTCATTTAGATGTTGTGGTCATAGAGTTCATTTCTCTTCTTCCTATTGCATGGACTTGGCGATCAGCCACTATTGATGCTGGTATGTGTTGGATTTGCCCCTGTTTGAAGTACTTCTCTCTTCTTTTTTGATAGATGTAGTTATCTTTTCTGCTCTATTTAGTTTCTTTTGATTAGTCCTTTATGCTTATCATCTATATGCTACCAATGTCTGAACTTGTTCTCTTTGCAAGAATGACTCCACAGTATGATGCTTGGTGGAAGGCATCTTGTCTGGATCCACTTATTGATGTGTCTCACCCTATTGCTGGTACACTTATGAGGAGGCAGCATTAGAAGTAAGCTCAAGGGAGAGATGGAGGGAGGGGTGGAGGTAGGGGTGGTGGTAGGGATGGAGGTCATGATGGTGGTCGATATGGAGGACAGGGGAGAGATGGTGGTCATGATGGTGGAAGGGGGAGGGATGGGGATGATGGAGATGATCTTGTTCTTGGTAGTTTTGGTGGTAGGGTGAGGACTAGGGGAGGAGGTATAAGTAGCAGGTGGGTTGGATTGGGATCCATCCTTGAGGAGGACGAGGGTCCTCATCTGGTTCGGAGAGTGCATCGCCGTATTGGTGTTGTGCTTTTTGAGAGAGCAGAGGATAGAGTAGCCACTAAGGATATTGATGTAGAGATTGCAGATATTGATGTTGAGGCTTTGGATGTGAAGGGTTCAGGTTCTAGTGCTTCCACTGGGAGTGGCAGTATTGGAAGTAGTATTAGAGATAGTGAGGGTAGTGAGTACTCATGGGTTGTGAGGGGGAGGGGAGGTGAGGGTTTGGGAGGTAGGGAGGAGGAGGGAGATATGGATGTAGCTATGGGAGGTATGGATATAGATCCTTCATATTTGGAGAATTACATTGCAGGTATCTAATTTTTAAGCTAGATTAGCATCTTTTGATGCATGAGCCACTGCATTGGAGATTAGGGTGGCAGTAGCTAAGGCCAGGGCTACTACCGTAGAGGATAGAGAGCGATAGGCTCGTTCTAAGATTATATCATCTATTGATAGTATACAAGATGCTTCCCATCAGGAGGTATTGGGTTGGTTTTAGAGATCAGGGCATGAGGCCCAAAAAGAGATTGAGTACTGGCGGTGCCATTATGAGGACGTTGTTCCTTCATCTTAGTGGGTTCCTATTTATACAGCCTCATAGAGATCCAGTAGAGTGCAGAGCTCCCAGAACAGTGATGTTGGTGCTCCTGGTTTGTCACAAAGACCTGCATCTGATATGCCACCCCCTCATCCACCTAGCGGCAAGGGTGGGGGTAGATCATGTTGAATTTGTAGACCTTCCATTTTGTATCATGTACCATTTTTGTAGTGATGTTCCATTGATATACCTGAGGCTTATCGATGATTTGTATCTTGACACACTGATATTTATTGATATACATATTGATCACCTTTTTTTTTTCAGACTTGCGACCATTCATTGTACTCAGATATTGAGATTTATATGAGATGAAACTATGATTTTATATGATGTGCATTTTTTTACTTGCTATATGTATGATTCTACATGATTATGTTTAGATGATGAAATGTTTATGCAATGTGATTCTATTATGAAGACTCTTAGATGTATGACTTACTTTTCCTATGATACTGATGTATGTATGTAGGATGGTGCTTTATGATATGCATGTTTAAATGAGATGTTTTATGGATGAATTTGAATATGATTACCATGTATGCAAATGCTTTATTTTGTTTTTTGTTTTCTAACGCACTTAACTGGAATGAATGCAATCTATTATGCACAAAATATCTGAGTAATGCATGTGTTAGTTAGAAGTAAGTTAGTGTGTAATTTATTCTCTGGGATTGATTGATAGGTATGTATTGATAGATGGATGGTTGACACTTTGATAGATATGAATTAATAGAATAGATGAGTGACCCAAGTCGCTGTCGTGTTTCCAATTTTTGTCATCATTGCATCTTTTTATGAAATTCCAAAGATTATCCAATGTACCTAGATCTCAGACCATCTGGATACCACTATGACCTCTTGATAACTGGAAGGAGTAGAGAGATTGAATAGAAAGATAACTTAGTGCACCCAGATATTGACCATCTAGGTTCAGCTATGTTCCCTATTTTGAAAAGAAAGAGATCCAAATGCACCCAGATATTGACCATCTGGATACCGCTATGACCTCTAATTTGAAAAGAAAGAGATCCAAAAGGACCCAGATATTGACCATCTAGATACCTCTTTTATCACTGACCATCCAAAAAAATGATAAAACCAAGATAGAATTCCAATGCACCCAGATCTCAGACCATCTAGATACCGCTATGAACTCTTGATTTTTGAAAATAAAGATAAAAAACCAAAAATAGAAATCCAATGCACCTAGATCTTAGACCACCTGGATACCACTATGATTCTATTGGTAATAAAAAAGTAGACAATAGAAAAGGTTTTTCCACTTCTTTCCAAGGTTTAAGCTCAGATCGTGGAACTATGCGGTTGCCAGATAAGTGACAGTGCCTACCACATTTATCCTAAATTATCATGGCCCCAAGATCAAAGTGAAACATTCCACATACAACAATCAAATAAAATAATTCATGATCCATCATAGCTACTCTCCTCATGTGGTGGATCCTGGAGTAGTGTAAGAACATAATCGCAAAATATAGACAGACATCTGACTGGCAACTGACCTAGTCAACATTTTGATTAGCTTGACTCTCTTGATAGTCTTGATTGGCTTGATTGTGTGTGGTTTCAATAATAGATGACTCATTAAGACTAATTTGTTTGGTTTTGAGTGTATCCATCACTATGTAAGATGATTGATTTGATTGATTGGTTGATTGATTTTGATCATTTTGGATAGTTGATCAAGTTGTGTCAGATGGGCCCAATGCTAATTCACAAAGCTCATGGTTTTAAAATTGATTTATTTTGGCTTGATCACCCTTTTCTTTGCTGATAGCCAAGTTGGTTTTATTGCTTGAGATTTTGCAATTTTTTTATTGTTTTTGCTAATGATTGATTTTTTTAGGACATTTTTTAATCTTTTTTAGGATTTTTGATGAGTTTTTTATTTTTTAGGATTTTTTCAAGACATTTAGAATTTCCCCCTAGTCTGGTGGACCAGTACTAACCATGGATACATTTTGGTGATCAGAGGGGATTGCACTTCTAGAAATAGCTTGGATAGCCAGTCTTGCATACATAGTTTGCTCAAGCTATGATCTTTGAGTTCATTGATGGTGAAGCTGGATTTAAACACTTGGTGCCTATTTGCCAAGTTTTCACTGAGAGAGCAATTCTATTTATCTTTACTTTTTTTCTTTCTTTCTTTTTTTCTTTTTTTGTTGTCGCCAAGGTGCATGTTTGCCAGTTTTCACCGAGGTAACCTTTTGTATTTTTTTTATTCTTTTGGTATTTCTGGATATGTAGATAGTTTTCCTTAACCATTGAGACCAAAAGTGTAGAACCTCTTGAGGTGCATGTCATTTATGTATCTCAGGAGTTGATCTCCTTCTGGTGTTTCTAGTTGGTATGCCCCACTTTGGGTAGAGTTGACAATGACATATGGTCCTAGCCAGTTAGGCTCAAACTTTCCTAGTTTCTCTCTCTCTGCTTGGTTCTTTTGGTTTTCCTTTAGGATGAGGTCTCCAAAATCAAAGGTTTCTAGCCTCACCTTCTTGTGATAATTTCTTCTAAGGCAATTTTGATAGCCTTGTAAGTGGTTGAATTAATTGTGTCTTCTTTTGTCTAATAGTTCCAGTTCACTAAGCCTTGCTACTCTGTAATCTTCATCTGAAATCAAGTTCTTCAATGATATTCTTAGGGACAAGATTTCTACTTTGAGGAATAAGACTTCCTCTGATCCATACACTAGTGAGAAAGGAGTGGCTCATGTAGGTGTTTTCACGCTAGTTTTGTATGCACATAATGCGGGACTAAGCTGTAAATACCAGTCTCACCCTGATTCATTAACTATTTTCTTCAAGATTTTCAATATGGTTTTGTTGGTCGCTTAAGCTTGACCATTCCCTTGAGGATAATAGAATGAAGAGAAACCTTGCTTGATTTGGAATTGTTCACATAGATCTTCAACATCTTTGTTTTGGAAAGGTGTGACGTGAGCCATCAGGATGGTTTAAGGAATGTCATACCAATAGATGATGTTGTTTAGTATGAACATTGAGATCTGATTTCTAGTTATGTAGGTGAGGGGAATTGCTTCCACCCATTTAGTGAAGTACTTTGTTGCTATTATGATGTATTTATGGCCATTAGATGAATATGGTGTAATCTTGCCCACCAGGTAGAATCCCCACATAAAAAATGGTAATGGTGAAGTGATAGGATTAATTTCCTAGGCTGGTGCATGGATGAGGTATCCATAAATCTCACATTGCCTACACCTTTGTACATACTTGTTTTCATCTATCTCTATCATGGACAAGTCGAGAGGTAAGACACTACTATGGAGGTAATTATACACACCATGGTACCATGGGGTTTCAGGACCAACAAGGACACACATTGATTCTATGATTGTTTCTTGATGTGATAGCATAATGAGCTGTTCCACTAGGAACTGGAATCTAGTTCTATTGCCTGACATATTGATCAAGGATGCTATGGTAGCCATTGTGTCTGCAGCTTTATTTTGAGCTATTTGTACTTGCTTGAAAAAGATGTATTGGAACTTAGTGCGCAACCTATCCATTTGTTCTTTGTATGGTATTAGCTTCTCATCCCTTTTCATATAGTCATTATTGACTTGGCTAATGATCAACTATGAATATCCATAGACCTTAAGGTTCTTGATTCTCCATTGTATTGTTGTCTTTACTTTGATGACTAGAGCTTTGTATTCGGCTATGATATTTATGCATGGGAAGTTGAGTCTAAAATATTTGGGAATCACATCATTGTTTGGAGTGATGAGTACTATCCCTACTCCTGCACCATGGTTTGTGCATGACCCATCAAAGTATAGTTTCCATACCTCTATTGTCGGTTGGAGTGTAAGAATAGACTCATCTAGAAAGTCAAATATGATAGGCTGATGATCCTGAATAGGTGCCTCTTCTAGTTGACCAACAATCACTTTCCCTTTGATGGATTTTCTATCTATGTATTCTATGTCAAATTCTCTTAGGATAATCACCCAGTTTGCTACTCCTTCGGTGAGTGTTGCTTTTCTTAGTAGATATTTGAGGTGATCAATGTGTGCTATCAACTTGGTTTGATGGCTCACCATCTAGTGCCTTAACTTCTGGGAAGCGAATACTACTGCTAGGCATGATTTTTCAATTGGCGTATAGTTGAGCTCATAGCCTACCAATGTTATAGTAGATTTCTCTCTCCTTGCCTTGGTCTTCATGTTGTGCTAGGAGCACTCCTAAATCTGATTTAGTTGCTAATATGTGTAGAAGTAATGACCTACCTTGGACTGGTGGCACTAATATGGTAGACTTGAGTAGATAGTCTTTGAATATCTAGAATGCTTTCTCATATTGTTCTATCCATATGAATGTTACATCTTTGTGTAGTAGATACTAGAATGGATGAAACTTGTCTGCTAGTTGGGCTATGAAGCACCTGATAGATTGAAGCATGCCTTGTAACCCCCTTAGTTTCCTTATGTTGGTCAATGGTGGTGTAACCACCTGAATTTGGTCTATTCTAACTATAGACCCTATTTTCCCTAAGTATGATCATACCCTCGATTATGACCAAATGACCCTATTACTATTTGGCATAATTCTTTGAATCAATTTAATATCCTAGGTGATTTTTATCACTGATTTATATTAACTATTATAGCCATGAAATTCAAATCAATTTCGACCAATCAAATCAAATTAAAATCAAATATGGCTATAGTATTTAATTATA
>MU228407.1:485170-536651 GCA_018584345.1 Thuja plicata
CATTTATTAATATTCCCCTAAACCCCAACCTAACCTATCTCAACCACTTCTACCCTGGGTTCTAACCCTTCTCAACCCATTCACCCATGCTAATATAATCCTAATCCTAAATTCTACTCTAACCCACTGCCTAATGTTGTCACATTCCATTAAGGAATGCTTAACAACTCAACCCACTTGAGAAAGTCCACTTTCTCAAGCTGGACTTTCTTAAAGTCCATTTTCTCAAGCCATCCTCCCTTGCTTCTTTAAGGCTTTCATTAATGCCTTCATTAATGAAGACCTTAAGCCTATGTCTCTCCCATGCCTTATTAATGCCTTGGGCATTAATGGCTCTTACATATTCATTTATGAGTCTCCAAATTCATAAATGAACCTTGTCCCCCCTCTCTCTCCCATTCTTCTATAAATAGAAGCCTATTTTGAGAGCAAATGAGCCTTCACTTTAGATTTCAATTACATTGTTATGTTGTTGGATTACTCCTAGATTCACATTTCATCTATTATATCATGCTATTTCATTGTTTCCATTTCATCTTTTAAAGCTAGATTGCATGCTTTTTCATATTTTTAGCTTAAATTTGAATCAATTTCTTCATGCTAGAATAATATTGGTCATTGATTTGAAGCATATTCTGAGGGCTAAATATGCAACTAATCACACTCTTTCTATTTAGAAGGCAATAGGCTGATATTAGTGGTTTTTAACATTTTGACTAACCATTTGAACTAATGCAATGACCTATTGAGTGTTTGTGTTATTTTTTTCAGGTACCCAAATACACACATACATTTTTGGTGCCCACCGTGGGCCGATATTTTGATTTTAGCCTCATCTTCTAACACTTTTTGACAATTTATAGACTCAGGAATTAGACACAGAATCGCAAATAAAATTGCAGGCTCGCATCCCGGATACGCCATCGCACCGTATAATTTTTGGATCGCATCTGAGATTTCTCAGATTGTATCTGGTTCTCAATCACAATTGGTCAGCAAAGGCTCGTATCTGGAGAATAGGATCACATCCCAGATACTGCATCACATCTGGTAAAAATTTAGGATCGTATCTAGTTTTGAAGCTCGTCCGTTTGTTTTATCTAATCCTAACAAGTTTGACAGATTGTGTTTTTTGTGTTTTGCAGCCTAACAAGTGTTTTTAGGTACCTTTTTGACAGGTTTCATGGAGTTGGATTAGCAAAGTACTAATGTGATTTTCATAGGTTACCAAACCCCTTCCGTCTTGACTTCTATTTCCCTGTTTTCACAACTTAAAACCATTTCTTCCCACTTGATAAACAACTAGATATTATGCTCTTTTCCTCTTGAGGAAAATCACAAAATCAGACATTGTCTTATCATTTGTGACGAAATTGGGAGTAATTGAACCACAAACAAAACTATTTAATTCATTTGGAAAATTAATTGAACAAAACAAAGCACTAAATATGTGGGCTCAATGAACAAGCACATCATTTAATTGCTTTTGGATCAGAAATTGAACTACATAAACTCACTAAATCTTTGTGGTTAATTGAGCAAGGCAAAATTTCCCTTTCAAGAATCCTATTTTTGTTAAAATAGGAACCATTAAATCAAGCTCAACATAGCTTGAGGGAAAGAATTTTGTTTTGAGTGTTTGAGGAGAAAATGGCATGGACTAGGAGAGTATGCTCTTCTTCTTTTGAAGAATCAGAAATCTAGAACTCCTAAGCTCGCCAATCCTGGTTACCATTCTTTTAACAGTAGAGGGCCTACCAGTTGAGGAAAAAATCTCTAGGGAACAACCCAAGTGAGGACAGGTCTTACGCCGACCCTTCCAACTCACTATAAATAGTTGCTTCCTTGTAGGCCAAAGCCTCAGAAGATGGAACTGGTTTTGTTCTTGGAATTTTGACATCATTCCTTGAACATATCAGGGTATATATAGAGTGGAGCCACTTCAATATTGCTTGCGAGACTATATATATTTAGGTACTCATAGGGATATATGCCTCAATTTTTCTTTGTGCAATTCTATGGGGGACAGTTTTGAATGGATTGCCCAATAATCTACAACACATTCAACTAAAATAATTCTTGATTCATCCTCGAAAGAGTGATAATCTTTGTGCAAGGAAAAAAGTAATTTCCCTAGGACACTCGTCATATCATGCCCTCACTTGCATTTGGAGTCGGCTAATACAACATTGTGACTAGAGCCATTGTGTGCTTGGTGATGGCTGTATTTTGATTAGCATTTTGAGTGTGTGCCTAAGTCAACGAGTAAACAATTTTCATCCTCCACCTAGAGAATAAGAAAAAGATGTGTGTTTGATCCATCCCTTTTAACAATGCAAAATTGTTTGATGTGTCAGAAAGATCATTAAAAAGATAAGCTCCTCATAACAATCAATAAATTTCATACCCTGAAGTAAAAGTGTTTTTCACGTCTGACAAATACCTCTTGATGCAATTTGGAGACAAACAGATTCACGTTCCTCAAAATGCAAATTTTTCAAAATGGACCAAAACTGACAAGTCCATCATAAGATCGCATCCAGGATTTCCTAAGTTGCATCTTGTATTTAGGATCGTATCTGGTGCATTAGATCACATTTCGTCAAGCAACAAATCACATCTAGTTTTCTAGGATCGTATCCAGGGTTTAGGATCGCATCTGGTTCTATCAGGGGCTCCTATATGGGATCTTGCATCCTAGGTAGTGGGAATTTCTAGCAGTCTTTCCTGGGAGGTCTCAATTGTTTTAGGTACCCTTTTTTCTATTTAGCTGGTCCTTGTTGTCTTTTCTGGTCTCCCTTCTGTTATTTTCAAGCACTTTCGAAATGTCTACCTTGGATGCTCAGTCATTCTTCCACAATCAGTTCAATACATGTGGTCTATCCATTCTCTATCAAAAACTTGGTTCCCAGCTCACTATCAGGGCATTCTAACCCTCTGACGCTGGAAGCTTTTACATCCACCAAACAAACAAACAGTGACTTCTACCTAGACACACCCACTTGGACGATCTAGAATCCTTGCTAGTACTATTGGGAAATATTGACAAAGTTGAGAAACAAACTTCATGGTTAACACGAGACACAAAAAGCACACAACTAAAGGATCCAAAGTACCTCTTAAAACATCACACTTCCAAGGAGAAACTTCTCACAATTTCCTATTCGATCTTGATTCACCACAAATGGGTAGCAACACCAACGATTGGAGTAAAGCCTTTGAGGGTTATGACGATGGAAAACAAGCACAATCTGTAGGAATCAAAGAGGAAGAAAGACCCAGGTTTGAACGTAATTCATTTGGGTCAGATAGTGATGAAGAAATATCTGAAGATGAATACGAGAAGCTAAAACAAAGCAAAAGAGTCCACAAACTGTTGGAACGGATAATCGGAGATGAAAAAGAAAAATACTTTCTCCATTTAGCATCCATGGGTGTCAAATTACCCCAGGATTATGATGTAAATGATCTCAAAGAAAAGGAGGTACCAAACCCCATATCCATCCTTACTAAACAACTCAATCAAATGAAAACTTAGCTCACAAACCTCAAACAAGAAAAAGATAAACCAAAAACAAAATACTCTTTGGACGCCATTTGTCCATTTCTTTTCAACAAGAGTATCACAATGGTTTCATTTCCTCCTAATGTGGCAAGACCAAAATATGACAAATAAACTTGGGAAACTAATCCACATGACCATGTGAGAGAATTTTGTGCTCTTAGCATTGAGTATATGCATGAACCCACTTACCTCATACGACTATTTCTAGGAAGTCTAGGGGGAAACACCATGGAGTGGTTTTCAAAATTGAATCCCAAGGTCAAAGCATTTAAAGAGTTAATGCAATGGTTCATTCAGCACTACTCCTACAACATCCAGCATGATGTCACCATGATGGATTTATGTAACACCAAGCAAAAAATGGGAGAATCCTTCACACACTTCCTACAAAGATGGAGGAAGATCTTTGCACGATATTCAAGAGTCATCCATAAAATGGAAAAGATGGAGATCTTTGTTAATAATCTCATACCTAACTTGAGCTATGCTCTACAAATGCAAGATTCTCCTAGCTTTGATAGGATGATTAAGGATTCTCTCTGTATCGAAGAAGTCATGGTCAAAAAGGGGGAGATCACCCTTCAAAATGAAAACAAAGGTAGTAGCTCCAACTCCAAACCTAAATGGTGGAAGCAAAACAAAAATGTTTTTAGTGATGGAGTGGTTGATGCTTCCAACATTAATTCTAAAACTGAAGCATTCAATCTTACCAATGGTATGCAAGCTAGCAAAGAGGCTAAAATAACACCTCTCATTCCCAAAGCCAATAATGATAATGACAAGGGATGAACATGGAATTTGAAGCCCCAAAGAACATTCATGCCTTTGGGAGAACCTCTTGAGACCATCTTAAAAACAATGGTGCATAACAAAGTCCTTACGATTCCTAATTCTAAACCTTGGGAACCAATGGTCAAACCTAGATGGTGGGATGATAACTCTTACTGTGTCTTCCACAAAAACAAGGGACACAAAACAAATAATTGTCTCAAACTCAAGCACGTTATTCAGGACCTCATTAAAGGGGGTAAGATCAAGGTGGATGGACACACCATGAATGAGGATCACACAAAATTTAATAAACCATTCCCCAATTATAATCAAGGAGAAACATCCAAAGGGAAAGGTAATGAGGTACACTATACTTATTCCAAGAATGACAATGTGATCAACATGCTCAATGTTAAAAATGAATCTGTCAGCATGGTCACCATCAAAGGAGCCTCGTCCTCCATAAATGTTGTAACCTGGAGCTAAGCTCAGGTTACGATCAAGGGACATCCAAAATAGAAATCTACACCCAAGGTTCCTATTATCACTATACCTAAACCAGGAGCAAAACATGTGGTCAATATCCCTGGAGAAAAATATGACTTGGTAGATCAATTGCAAAGAACTGCTACCAAAATTTCCATCTTTGAATTACTCAAAATATCCACTGTGCATAGAAAAATCCTAGAACAAGCTTTACATGCTGCTAATATTCCAAAGGATATAGAAATAAACAAATTCCAAGCGATGGTCAATCATATTTCAGTGCCACACTATCTCTCCTTCTCTGAAGAAGATGACAAGTCATTGACGCATCCACACAATCAACCCCTCCATATCGAAGTTCTTATTCATAAATCTCATGTTAGGCATGTATTGATAGATGGAGGCACTAGATTAAATATCTGTACACTGGATCTTGTCAGGAGGCTAGGCCTCTCAGAGAAAAAAATTGACTCTAGAAATAAAATAACCATCAAAGCATATGATGAGGAAGAAAGATCCTCCCGAGGTATTATTTGTCTACCCATTAGAGTTGGACCAACTAAAAGAGATTTTATATGTCAAGTTCTAGATCTGCCACTAGCCTAAAACATTCTACTAGGGAGACCATTGATCCACAAGATGCAAGATGTACCATCCACCTATCATCAATGCATCAAACTCCCACATAACAGAATAGAGGTGACAATTCCTACGGATGCCAACTACCCTTGCAACAATATTAAAGTAGGTAGCATGATCCCCCACAACAAGGAGGCTATGGATGCAGTTACTCCTGAAACTACTAAAGACATGGTCATGAAAGGATTTAGCAAAACATTGAAACTTTAAGAAACAGGTATGGGAGAATACAAGTTGGACCTGAATCCCTCAATAACAGAGCTTCCAGTATCACCAAGATCCTACAGAAAACCATCATCAACATTCACACCTCTCGTAGTACAGGAACAAAAAGTACACAAGGCTACCAGTATGATCAAGGCATCCACGTCTTCTTCAAATAACATAGAAGAGCAGGCAGTCTTAAATTGGCTTTACAAAGAAGAACCAGTGGACTCAGAGGTCAAAAATGTAAAGATATCCCCAGAGCAGTATGGAAAGGGATATGAGTTCCTCAAAAAAATGGGATACAAAGGAAAAGGACCTCTGAATGACATAGGATGAGGGATCATCAAACCTATACCCATGGAGTTCCACCTCAATAGAGATAAAATAGGATTGGGCTTTAATACTCAAAACAACAAACCTACTTCCAAGAAGAGTCCACCTTCTAAAGTAGAGAGTGATAAAATAGATGAAATAGTCTTAGACCCATGGCTTTGTGAGAGATTGCTACATATTGGTATAGAGAATCTAGAATATCAAGGAGAACGCTATGTACCTAGTTTTGCAGTACCACAGGATCTTTATACTCCTTTATTAGAACAATCACCCATTCAAGAGGTGGGAGACACCATAGCTACTATCACTCAAGAGGAACCCCGGCCACAAAATTTACATCCCAACTGGGGGAAATTGGTCACTATCACACATATCCTAGATCTACCTCACTTTGATCTACAAGTAACTAACCGAGTCCATCAAATAAATATTGCTGAGTATTTCAATAGATCTGATGATGATGTCACAGACTCTCATGACTATGAGTATGATCGGTTATCCATTGCTTCTAAAGAAATTGGGATAGACATGACTCACATGTTTGTAGCTCCCATAGCTCCTAGTAGGCGACCTAACATCCCTTTCAATGACACTGATCCTCCTGAATCAGAAGAAGAGTTCCTTCCTCCAATCATAGATGGAGACACTTGCGAATACATAACTCTCTGAGAATTTCATAGGCTACAAGAAAGAAGCCTTCTTTTACAAAGAGATGATGATGAGTTATCTACTGATGAGTCACTAGAGTTTGATCCATATATGCCTGACAATGACCCTTTTAACAATGATCTCGCTCTTATTGATCTAAACATCAAAGATATTAACTTAATAAACTATGTCATGTTGGTTAATAGTTTTGATGCTAACATGATGTTGTCCTTCTTAGAACCTACCTCCCTAAATTTGGTACTTCCAGACCTCATTGATTGGACAAAAATAGATCCTACACCTATGCTCACATTTTCCAATGACTACTCCCTGGCTTGTTACCTTAATGCTTGTGAACCTCACCCTTCTTCCACCAATGTAAGGAGCGGGAACATGTCACAAGAAGATATCAAGTTTCTTAGTCACAAATTGAAAAATAAAAAGAAAAAGTAGACTGATGGTGAAAACCACTCCGTGGCAGTATCAAATCCCAAAATAGTAAAAAAAAGATGTATCCAATAGTGAAAACCTCTCTAAGGAACCAAAGGATGAGACTCTTGATATCCTCCCTGAACACTTTCAGGAAGGATCTTCTGTATTAATTGAACCAACACAACCGGTGAACTTGGGCACTCTTGAAGATCCTCAGATAGTTCATCTAGCACAATCCCTATCAGAAGAAAAGGTGCAATTCACAGAATCCCTAAAGGAGAAAAAAATCAACTTTGCCTGGTCCTACACAGATATGCCAGGACTGGATCCCAATCTCATTATGCATCACTTATCTATAGCTCCTGGGATCAAGCCCATGAATCAAAAACTTAGAAAAATGCATCCTCATGTTGCATTACTGGTAAAAGTAGAATTAGAAAAGTTATTAAAAGCTGGATTCATTCGTGTCATTGCCTATGTAGCTTGGATCTCCAATGTGGTCCCTATTTCTAAAACTGATAAATCTATTAGAATTTGCACAGACTTCAGAGATCTCAACAAAGCATGTCTGAAGGATGATTTCCCTCTACCAAATATTGACATGATCATAGACCTTACAGCTGGCTACCAGATGTATTCCTTAATGGATGGATTCTCGGGTTATAATCAAATCAAGATTGCCCCTAAGGATCAAGAGAAAACTGCATTTACATGTGTATGGGGCACATTTTGCTAGAACATCATGCCATTTGGACTAAAGAATGCTAGAGAAACATATCAAAGAGCTATGACAACCATATTCCATGACATGATGCACAAAAACATGGAAGACTATGTCAATGACACACTGGCTAAATAAAAAGAAAGGGGTACTCATATTTTAGATTTAGGAAAAATATTGGATCGAATGGAACAATTTCAACTCAGGCTCAATCCAAAGAAATGTTCCATTAGGGTTCAATCAGGGAAGCTCCTAGGATTCATAGTATCAGCCAAGGGAATCGAGGTAGATCCGGCAAAAGTAAAAGCTATTCTAGAAATGACTCCTCCACGCAATATCAACCAAATGAGGACACTACAAGGAAGACTCCAGTCTATCAGGAGATTCATGTCCCAACTTGCAGATAAGGCACAACCCTTTACTAAGCTCCTACATAAAGGGGTTACATTCAACTGGGATGAACAATGTGAAGCCAACTTCAGGGAATTAAAAGCGTACCTAGCTACTCCACCAATTCTTATGGCACCTATTCATGGAAAACCTTTGCTCCTATATATTTCAACTACAACTACATCACTAGGAGTATTATTGGCACAAGAGGATGAAACAAAGAAAGAGCGAGCTATCTACTACATTAGTAGAACTCTAGTCACTTATGAGCTCAATTATAGCCTTATTGAGAAAGCATGCTTAGCAGTTGTCTTCGCATCATAAAAATTAAGACACTACATGCTCTCGCACACAGTCAAGATGATAGCTAAGATCGATCCTCTGAAGTATCTCTTAAGAAGAAAATCATTAACAGGCCATTTGGCAAAATGGGTCCTCATTCTCAGTGAGTTTGACATTGAGTATGTTGAATGAAGGGCTATCAAAGGACAAGTACTTGCAGATCAACTTGCTAATTCACCGCTCTAGGATGATACACCATTGCTAATTGAATTTCCTAATGAAACAATCATGCATCTCACTGAACATTCATGGAAGATGTACTTTGATAGGTCATTTACTCAACAAGGATCTGGAGCCGAGGTTCTCTTCATTACTCCACAAGGATATAAGATTCCCAAATCTTACAAATTAATGTTTCCATGTACCAACAATATCTCAAAATATGAAGCATTGGTCAACAGTCTCAAGCTCGCCATAGAATGGAAGATCATCGAGCTACACATATATGGTGACTCCCAACTAGTTATCAATCAAATCAATGGGGAATATCAAACAAGAGATGAGAAATTGATTCCCTACAAACAACTAGTTGATGATTTGAAGAAATACTTTGTCTTCGTCACCTTTTAGCAGATACCAAGATCAGAGAATAAAGTTGCAGATGCTATGGCTACCTTGGTGTCCATGTTACAGTTAGAGGAACATCAATTCTGCTATGACTTCTTGGTGGAAGAAATATCCTATCCTACCTTTTCCAATCCAAAGTACCAGGTAATATGTGCCTTAAATACTCCCAATCAATCCTAATATGCCAGTATTATTGCCTATCTTTCAAACCAAACTATTCCTGCCAATCTATCTAGAAATGAGAAACGATCCCTGATTAGGAAAGCATCACGTTACGTCCTCATAACTAACAACCTATATCGACGTAGTCTCGATGGTACACTTCTTCGATGTTTAGAACTAGAAGAGTCTGATTTGGATTTAAAAGACGTCCATGAAGGTGTATGCAGATCACACTCGAATGGCTTTTCATTAGCTAAGAAGCTACTCAGAATAGGCTATTATTGGCCTACAATGGAGAAAGATGCTATTCAGTTTTCCAAAGCATGTCTTAAATGCCAAACACATGGAAACCTCATCCATGCTCCTGCTAGAGAACTGATACCTTTCATAACACATTGGCCATTCCAGCAATGGGCCTTTGACTTGGTTGGACAGATATATCCCAACTCTTCAAATGGACACAAGCTCATCATTACGGCCACTGAGTATTTCAAAAAGTGGGTCAAAGCCATGCCACTAATCAAAGCCACTGGCAAACAGGTGGCTATGTTCATTTTAAACTACATTATTTGTAGATATGGGATACCCTCTTCAATTGTGATAGACAATGGGGGCCAATTTAAAAACCAAGACATTGATGACCTCTGTGAAAAGTTTCACATTACTCAACATTGCTCTTCAGTCTATTATCCTCAAGGTAATGGACAGGCTGAGGCATCAAACAAAAACATTCTCAAAATCCTACACAGAACTATGAGAAAGTCTGGTAGAGACTGGCATTTACAACTAAATCCGGCACTATGGGCCTACAGAACAAGCATCAGAACACCAACTGGAGCTACACCATTTTCTCTAGTCTATGGCACTGAAGTAGTACTACCTATTGAGGTTGAAATCCCATCTTTACGAATCTCTCTACAAGGACTAATTATTGACGAACAGTACCGTATTGATCGTATAAATTCTCTGGACCTATTGGATGAGCGCAGACAACAAGCATTCAATCACCTCAAAGTGTACCAAGCAAGAATGTCCAAAGGTTACAACAAGAAGGTTAAACCATGCAAGTTTGAAGTGGGGGACCTTGTCCTAAAAGAGAATCCTAAAAACCAGCCTAACAGAGAGTAGAAAGGAAAGTTTGAACCTAACTAGCTGGGGCCTTATGTTATCACTGCTACTTTTGGGACTACAGCTTATCAGTTAGCTACACTTGAGGGAGACGTTCTTCCTGATCCTATCAATACTCTACATTTGAAGCGGTTCTATGCTTGATGTTCAGCTAGCAGAGCCTATACAGCAAAAAGTTCTTGCAAAACACCAAAAACATTCAGAAAATTGATCCTGAAGAAGTCCAGAAACAGTGGAAAAAGTCCTACAAAATGGGTATCATTGGTGAAAACTTGGTAAACAGGCACCTTGATACTACAAAAACATTCAAAAAAGCAAAAATAGCAAAAAAATTGAAAAAGAGAAAAGTGCCTTGATGAGCACCTGGTAAAACAGGCATCTTGGTAGTAAAAAGAAAGAAAAAGATCTTGCCAAGTGGTGAAAACCTGACAATCAGGCGTCACTTGTGATCTACGCTCCATCTATCAATGCACTACGTATACTAGGCCTTCATAATTTTTCCTGTACTCATACACTGACTTCATTTTCCTACATGACTATCTTATCCTCGCTTGGGATTTGTCTATCTTTATGTCTTAGGAATAAGTCATTCTGCACTGGGGGCATCTTTGTTGGCATAGTCAGTTGCAGTTGCTAGGTTCCTCTAAGATGGTTTTTCTCATGAACACGATGTTTCTCAATACATACAAAACAATGTCACTTACTCAAAACAAAGGTGTCTTTTAACAACATGGATCATGACATTTAAACATTCACAGCATTCCTACAAAGCCATATTGGATCGTAAACATAAATGGATCATCCTATCAAGACATAGACATGGAACACCATTTTGCTTATATTTTAATTTTCTGATTGATGAATCTTTACTGTGTTTGACAGATGAATGAAAAAATACTACTTAAACACACAATTTGATAATGGTTTGATTATAATTATTTTTATGTCCTGATGATGTTTTTAACTAGGGGCATCTAATTAATTATAAATTTTATTGGATTGATTCACAATTTATGATTTATTATGTCTTCTTAGTTACTCAATGATGTCTACACAAAGACAAAGAGTCGCAAGGATTGGGGGCATAATGTTTTCTTGATTTTTTTCATATGGTGATTGTTTCAAATGAACCTATAAATTTCACCTAACTTAGATGTTTATGGTAAGAGCTGCCACTATGGGTGGATAGCCGCATATATCTCGATCTTTGTTATGTGTAAACTATGGAGAGTTTGACACAATTTCCTTGTCTATTTTCTGATCCAGATTCTCACTAAGGTATACGAATCATAATGTACCCAAGGATATGAATTTTCAAGGTCATTACGGGTTCAATATCTTGCCTTAATAAAAAACTGGTATATTAAAAGGAAGGTGACTATTTTAATGTCCTGGCTTCTATAGCTTGATACTTAAGTCTATTTCTGACATTTCAATAACACATAGTATTTATATTATCATAATATCAGTGGGTATTAGTGATGATTATACTATTCAATGGTATCTGTTCCAAAAAGTGCCCAATGATGATAAAAATGTTGCAATATTTGCTAAATCAGTGACAAGTCCTAAGAGTCTTCATATAGCTGCATTTACAAATTGCCTGATGCATTTTGTCCAATAGTACATAACAAACATAAGGTAATTTATGCTCAAAACATGGTTTCTATCTTATTCTACCAATATCAAGTTAATTACATCATTTATATTACTGATATCATCCATAGCATACATTTTGCATACATTTGAAAAACAAAACTGAAAAATACAAAAGTAAAACATCCATGTATTGCATTTTTACTTCTACATCCTGAGTGCATCCATACATATATTTTGCATAAAACTGGAAAAATCAAAGAAAACATACATTTGCATTTTCACATAGATATCATTTGTTCACATTAGTAATATATTCATCACATCCACATTCAAAAATGATGTTGTCAACTATAAACTAACTCATCATGAGATCAAGATATCATCACATGTGCAAAAGTTACATTTACCACATCTATGAAAAGCAAAATGGATACATCTACCACATGAAACATGTCAGAATCTAGAAACTACAAACATGATACAAATCAAAGCATAAAAAGTATTTGTAAGCATAAAGAGTATCAGTGTGCATAAAAGAGTATCACAGCATAAAGTGTATCAGATGTATACAGAGTGATAGTACACATAAAGATAATCAGTATGCCAAAACTCATGAATTAGATATATATATATATCAATGTAATGTACAAAAAGGGGATCTCAGTAGGATCCAGATCTATATGTATAAATCTCAAAGAAGAAAAATAGAGCATAGTATCAATTCTGGCCCGCCCCCTCTCCCTGGTCAGGAGGAGGAGGAGGAGGTGGCATGAATGGCGCTACTGGAGGTGGCATGGCCCCCTCTGATTGCTGGGTGATGTGTGAAAATCTGGGTTCCCTCTGACCCTCAGGAACTACAGCATGATACAAAGCATAATAATACGTCGCCCTTTGTCCCTGTTGGACTGCAGTCCTGGCCTGTGTGTCTCTCTCAGCTCTCAGCCACTCGAGCTGTCTATCCCTATCTGCCAATAGTGCCTCTGCAGTAGTCACTCTAGCCTCCAAGGCTATGATCTGAGCTCTGAGCTCCTCTCTCTCGTGCTCACACCTCGATAGAGGGTCCCCATCTCTGCCAGGATCTTGCTCCTATACTCTCTATCTCCACTATCTCTCCTGCTCAGGAGTAAGTAATGGGCCTAGATCTCTCTATGGGGCCACAAACCTGCATCTTGACCATCTATGACCACTTCCACTCAGAAGGCCAGTATCCATTCCCTCACCACCTCCCCCCCGGTCATCACCATCATGTCTATCATCTAGGGGAGGATGCCTGTTGCCTCTACCTCCATCTCGGTCCCCATGTTTACCTGGAGCTCTGTCTCTGCCCCCTCTTCCCCTAACAGGTTGATCCTCTGGATCATAATCTAATGGCTCCTCTATATGAGGAATCATCTCCTCCGACACTATGAATCGCGGGAATGGATGCTGAAGCGTATCTGTAGCATATCCATTTGATACACTTGCATCCTCAACATCTGGGTGAAGGTCCCAGTCTATAGCTACCATATCATGGATGTCCTATGTAGCAGTCTCATAAGTCAGTTGAGCTCCCCAGTCAGCCACCTCATCCCTGATCCACGCGTAAACTGCCACATCCTTTGTACGGCCCTATCGCCGCCCATACTATCTCAAAACTCTGGTAATGAGGAAGTGCTCTATGATGTATCTGGTACAGTCGATCAAATATCTACTCTGACACAAGAAGGGAACCTATTGAGCATCCAATGTCCATACCTCACAGTCTAGGTATGGTCACCACATGACCTCTGTCCTATCATCAAAAAGGCGGCGCCAGTACTCAACCTTGCCTAGGTGGGGCTGCTGTAATAGACTTGCATACATATATACATAGGGCTGCTCTGGTGCCCTCTTCCTATCCACAATCAAACATGTCATGGGGATGTGCTCCCAGGCCCATACCTGAAGAATCAATATACCCATAGTCATGCTGCGGGTATGGTGGTAAACTATCTCATGCAGCTCTCGGTATATGTGAGCTAAAATGCAGCTCCCCTAGGCAAATCGTTGGCAGTGGACAATCATCTACTCTACCATACCGACCCATCCCACCAAGAAACCATGCTGTCCTCTGTCTAGCATAAGGATGTCGCCTACAAATCTAGCTAAATACATATCTAGTCGATCATAGTGATCGACCATGTAGTCCTATGACAGGTATCTATGATCTATGTTGTCATCTTGAAAGAACCTCTGAGCAGTCCCAATCGCAACACCAGCTCTTGCCTCAAAGAAAACCTCATGTCCCACCATGGGCATGCACGAGATCCTCCAAACATCCTCTGGTGTCACGGTAATCTCACCAGTTGGTAGGTGGAAGGTGTTGTGCTCTGAATACCATCTCTCGGCCAGAGCATTCAACAACCCTCAGTTTACCCTGATCTCAGGTAAATCTATCAATGACCATAATCCACATTGGATCACAATATTCTGCTCATTGTCTGATAATCGGCCAAACAATGCCAGAACTCATGCAGGATAAGTGCCTCGAAAGGCAACCACCTCAAACTGGGCCTGATTTTTGACAAAAAAGTATAATATCAGCATTCTATCTACAACAAAGGGCATATTCCTACTCTACTCAATCATTTCCAGTTCACAGGACACAAATAGATCAATACAATTTGAAAACCTAAGGCTTTTACCAGATGTGATTTTGGAAATTCAGGATGCGATTGCACATACAGGATGCGATCCTAGAAAAACAAGATGCGATCCTAAATGCGGGGTATGATCCCCGAAATTCAAGATGCGATTCACTGCTGGAATCTAGCTCAAAACATAAACAAAATATAAAGGACTAGATGTGATCTGAGAAAACTCGGATGCGACGCAAAATCTCACAAAAATTGGATGTGATCCAGGAAATATCGGATGTGATGCGCATTTTGCAAGATGCAATCCAGAATCCTGGATGCGATCCTATCTTTGACTAGCTATAAAATGCACAAAAATGCTTGAAATTCAAAAATGCAAAATTCACAGGGTAGTTTATCGAGCATTTATCGACGGTGGATAGTCCGCTGGTCGCTGGTGTCGACGGCACATCTCGAATCGATGTTTCCTCATGGGGACCACTATTTTCTCTACAGAGCTCTCTAATTGGCTATAGCTAAATGTCAAAATGAATAGTGAAATGGTCAATTTGGAGGCTTATATGGGTCTTTTGAGACATTTAGGGTTTTCAAAACTCCTCCTGAACAACTACAAAATCCTTTGTGCTCTCTTTTTCTTCAATCGGGAACCAAATCGAAGGTGCCTATGACATTTTTAGCAGCACAATGTCCTTTTGCTTCGTTTATTCACCACAATGGTAAAAATTGCATATTTTATCATACATCTTGATCTAAACATCATTATCACTCATATTTTCATGTAATTCAACTTGATGAACGTTTGTTTATTTTAAACACAATTTCTTGTACTCCACTCTTTCTGGCCTTATCACTTCCTGCAAGTGTTCTATTCTCTATAACTGAGGGATTTTATTCTTTTCCTTTGATTTCATTCCCGAGGGGGCATGATCACACTATCATCAATTAAATTTTTGCTCAAAACTACATTAAAAATGACTTCGTCATTAAAACAAACTAGGAGCGTAACATTTTCTTGACTAAAGTCAGAACTGTTGGATAGAAATCTTTGGTTCTCATGATCTGGATATCTTATGTTTCCTCATTTTAAAATATTTTTTGAAGCTCCTGGCAGCTTCGTACTGGCTTTCGGATGACAACCAAGTTTGGAATCAGTATTATCAATTTTCGGATGACAACCAAGTTCAGAATTGGTATTTTTTAAATCTTTTGTTGATCTTTGGACAGCAACCAAGTTCAAAATCAATTCTATCAGTTTTGTTTAAAAAAAGTGCGAGACTGATCTCATCAACATTTCGTTCAACAACCAAGAACGGGATTCTCAACTTTTCTGAAGTCAAAATCAGTAACTTTCTTTGAATCAATGCACTGCTCGCATATCAATTCAAAGAGGGGCAAATGTAACCACCTGAATTTGGTCTGTTCTAACTATAGACCCTATTTTCCCTAAGTATGATCATACCCTTGATTATGACCAAATGACCCTATTACTATTTGGCGTAATTCTTTGAATCAATTTAATATCCTAGGTGATTTTTATCACTGATTTATATTAACTATTATAGCCATGAAATTCAAATCAATTTTGACCAATCAAATCAAATTAAAATCAAATATAGCTATAGTATTTTATTATAAAAGAAATAAATAAATTCCAAAATCAAATACCCACTTGCAAATAACCCATTCCCCTAGCCTACTTAATTTAATTAAAAATGGCTATAGTCCCGTAATTATTAAAAAGCAATTTCATTGTTTAAATAATTAATTCCTATATTTCTAAATGAATTAAATAAGTTTATTTCATTTATTAATATTCCCCTAAACCCCACCCTAACCTATCTCAACCACTTCTACCCTGGGTTCTAACCCTTCTCAACCCATTCACCCATGCTAATCTAATCCTAATCCTAAATTCTACTCTAACCCACTTACTAATGTTGTCACATTCCATTAAGGAATTCTTAACAACTCAACCCACTTGAGAAAGTCCACTTTCTCAAGCTAGACTTTCTTAAAGTCCATTTTCTCAAGCCATCCCCCCTTGCTTCTTTAAGGCTTTCATTAATGCCTTTATTAATGAAGACCTTAAGCCTATGTCTCTCCCATGCCTTATTAATTCCTTGGGCATTAATGGCTCTTACATATTCATTTATGAGTATCCAAATTCATAAATGAACCTTGTCCCCCCTCTCTCTCTCCCATTCTTCTATAAATAGAAGCCTGTTTTGAGAGAAAATAATCCTTCACTTTAGATTTCAATTACATTGTTATGCTGTTGGATTACTCCTAGATTCACATTTCATCTATTATATCATGCTAGTTCATTATTTCCATTTCATCTTTTAAAGCTACATTGCATGCTTTTTCATATTTTTAGCTTAAATTTAAATCAAATCCTTCATGCTAGAATAGTATTGGTCACTAATTTGAAGCATATTCTGAGGGCTAAATATGCAACTAATAACACTCTTTCTAGTTAGAAGGCAATAGGCCGATATTAGTGGTTTTTAACGTTTTGACTAACCATTTGAACTAATGCAATAACCTATTGAGTGTTTGTGTTGTTTTCGTCAGGTACCCAAATACACACACACAGGTGGCATGTCTAATATTTCTTTGACTTTCTCTAGGTCTACCTCTATGCCTCAATGTGACACGATGAATCCCAATAGCTTCCTTGCAGTGACCCTGAATGCACACTTCTTTGGATTCAAACGGACCTTGTATTCTTGCATTCTGTCAAAGATGGGTCCCAATACCCATAGATGATTTTTTCTAAGCATTAATTTTGGCAAGTATGTCATCAACATAGTCATCCATTGTCTTGTGTATAAGATCATGGAAGATGGTTTTCATGGCCCTTTGATATGTTGATCATGCATTTTTTAGACAAAATTGCATGACATTCCAATAGTAGGTGCCCCATGCACATGTAAAAGTCATTTTGTGTTGGTCCTCTAGCGAAATCCTTATATGATTATATCCTAAAAATCCATCTATGAGTGATAGCATCTGATGTCCTACGGTGAGATCTATTATCATGTCGATGTTTGGTAATGAAAATTCATCCTTGGGACAAGCTTTGTTTAGATCTCTAAAATCTCTGTAGATGTGGATCTCACCACTATGCTTAGTTACAGGTACTAGATTAGATATCCAATCTACATATGGGATCTGTCTTAAGAACTTAGCATCTAGGAGATTTTTCAATTCTTCTTTGACTAGTAAGGCAACATGGGGATGCATCTTTCTCAGCTTCTGTTTGATAGGTTTGGAGTTGGGTAATAATTGTAAATGATGCAATACAATCTCTGGATCTAAGCCTGGCATGTCTGAATAAGACCATGCAAAATTGACCTTCATTTCCTTGAAGAAGCTGGTGAATTGTTCTCACTCCTCTAGAGTGAGTGATTTTTATAAGTAGATGTTCTTTGGGTTCTTATCATCACCCAAGTTTACTTATTCCATTTCTTTTTCTAACAATGTGGACTTTTCCTCTGTCAAGGGGAGGAGTTCCTACTTTCCATTTTCTAGCGCCTTGGCAAGGTTTTCACTAGAAAATGTCTTTTTTTGTCTTTTTATCATTTTTTGTGCCAGTAAGTTCCTTTCAGTTTTCACTTACTGATGATTATTTTTTCTTTTTCAATTGTTTTTGATGACTGGAAAGAGGAGCTTCCTCCCCAAAAATATGCTGATCTATCGAGGTTGATGGAGAAACCTGCTTTATGATATCCTGATGGCATTCCCTCTCTAATTCCCATGAAGTCTACAATAGCCTCATCATTCTCAAAGATATCTATATCAAGTTGTCCTTGTTGATCCCACTCTATCAGTTTAGGGTGTACAAGACATAGGTCCTCATGGTGGTTTGACTCAATTTTGTTGAATGGGACAATGGACAGGGTTCTGACAAACCTAGGTTCTGCTATCAATATTTTTATCGATATAGGGTTGGTCATCTATGGTTAATTGGTCGAATAGATCATCAAGGTGTATGGTGGTGGCTAACCAAGGGGAATATTCTAGGATTGATGGCTCAGAGTTGTGAATATATCTCCACTCATACTCATGGGAGTCAATTTCTGTAGAATGCTCATTAGATGTCTCACTTCCCTCATTATCGTGGAGTTCTTGGTTGAGGATTAATCAAGTTTGAGAGGTTCCCACTTTGGCTAGAAACAACTATTGAAGTATATTGCTGATCAAGATGTGTTCTAGATTTTTCCCACTGGTTTAACTCTTCTATTTGTTCTTGATCAATAGGTATGTCTTGGGTGATAGGACTGGTTCTTTATTTCCCATAGCCTAACCCTCTTTTTTTTCTCTGGGTTAGCAGGAGGGATAGTTCCATTAAACCTTGTTGTCTTTCCCCCAGACCAGTTGTACCATCATACCCAAACCTTTTCATCATTGTATAGCTAGCTCCATAGGTTGATACAGGTAGGGGTTGTTGAAGTGTCTCTTGTGGGTCTTGATACAACCATATATTGATATCTAGATCAATGGGTTCTCTTCTGCAATATATCCCCATCTGACAAAGGTTGTGGGTGGACACCTGAACAAAACAGGTTCTGGGACTTCTGTTGTAATAGCTAGTTGTGGCATGCCATATGTCCTTGGGCTCTGAGGCATGTTTGTGATAGTTAAATCTTCTTCGTAGTTGTATTCACCACATCCCTTATCAGTAATAGATATTTTGCCCACTCTTCTCATGATATCTTTGGGAATTGAATTCTATGCGGAAGGGATACTTGCCTCTTGGTTTGATAGAACCTACTTGTCAGTACTGGTTTGGACAGCATTGTAGTATTGGAATGGGTTTTGATCTCCTTCTATAATGATTTCTTCCCCTGGTGTGGGAACTTGGTGCATTGCTGATATGTGGAAGGTACATCTTGCATCTCATGTATCCATGGTCTTCCTAGTAACATGTTGTATCCCAATTCTAGGTCTAGCATCTGGAAGGGAGTGTTCTTGACAACTAGGGCAATCCGGACTGGTAGAATGATAATACCTTTGGAAGATCTCTCTACTTCATCATAGGCTCTAATGTTGATCCTTCTTGTGACATCAATACTGGATTTAGAGAAGCCTAATTTCTTTACTACCTTTAAAGTACAAATGTTTAATCTAGCCCCACCATCAAGAAGGACTCTGTGGATTAAACTTTTATGAACCTGGAAAACCAAGTGCAAGAGATCATTATGCAAGGGTTTGTGCAATAGCACATCATGGTCTGTGAATGTTGCATATTTTTTTCTGCTATATGGTTTACCATTGTTTGCAAGCTCTCAGGGGTTATGGCCCTTAGGATAGCTGCATTTTGAAGTTCTTGGTCTAGTTCTTTCTTAAGTTGCGGGGATATGCGCAAAATTTCAAACATGGATATTTGGGCAGTCATGCACTTTAGCTGATCCACTAGGCTTGTCTATGGATCTAAGGTTGCATGAGGGTTGACTGGTGTAGCAGATGAGGAAGGCATTCCTTTCAAGACAACTTTTGTATGATGTGTGGTTAAAGCACATTTAGCACCTTGGTCTTTTATAGTAATGGTAGCCACATGGCTATCTAAAGGATTTAGGCAATTGAAAGTGTTGTTACTATTGGCATAAGTGTAGTTGATCTATTTTGACTTTCCACCAGCCCAGAGGATTTCCCTTTATTATGATCATGGAATGTGTCATTTAATATTGTATGATTAGTAGTACCTTTTGTTTGGGTGTTGGTTACGTTGATGATCCCTATGTCAATCAGATCTTGGATGGCATTTTTCAATCGATAATAGTTGGGTGGTTTGTGTCCCTTCACTCGATGAAATTTGCAGAAATCATTATCATTGTACCACTTTGGTTTGATTGCACCACATTCATATTCTCTAATTTCAGGGAGAGTGATATTGTTGGATTGAATCAACTTTCTTAAGGTTGATTCTATTGACTCTCCTAATGGTGTGTAATCTCATTTTAGAAATGGAAATCATGGTTAGCATTGTGCTTGTGGTTGACTGTTTGACAAAGCGGCCACTTGGACAGGAGGTGGCTGATTTTGAGTGTGTGGTTATGGATTGGGCACCATGGGTTGTTAGTTTTCACATCAATGACACCATCATTGGTGACATTTTTATTTTTATTCCACCATTTAGCTTTATCCATTGCAGTCTTGTTTGTATTTGTTTGGGTAGGATCTGCAAGGACACCTCATTTGACCAAGTTCTTCTCACAACGAACTCCTCATTTGATGAGTTGTTAAAAGTTTGGAGCTAGCTACAATTCTATTGTAAATGACATATCAAGAATCAAATTGTCAATGAACGTGACTATTAGGTCTTTCTCAGGTATGTTGTACATGATTCTTTGAGACCTACATTAGACTGTCTTAGTTTTACTATTTTTTTTTCATGCTTTCAGTAGTTTATGCTTTGACATACTTTGACAATTGGAGACTTTTATGTATTTAAAGATCTGTTGAATCCTAAGTTATGTATTCAGTACCTAATTATGTAATCAAACTACACTTGAGATGCATTATGTTTTAATTCAATTTTAGTTATGATGATGTCTTAATTGGGTTTGAATGTATGAATGTAATATGATGAATTTGGTTTAGGAAACCGATGCTAGGTTATTTTAGTTCTAATGTAGATGTTGTTTATATGCATGTATTTTATTGATGTCATGTTATATTTTTATATCATGTTGTTTTGAACCTACTGATGTGTGCAATGAGTGTGCAGGGAAAGTTGACCATGGATCTAAACCGGGGACCCAGTATTGGAACCTATCTAAATTTTTGTGCTTTCCAAGGTCCTATTTATATAAAGAGACATGGACCTCATTGTTTATGTGTTTATTTCATAAATGTGGTCTGCATATGTTTAATTAGAGTAGTAAATGTTCATGTGATTGAGTGATGTCATTTATTTTAATTTAATGTGCCAAATTTGGCAATTGTTGCAATTTAATGTTGACATGGCTAGTAAAGGGAACCAAGGTTAACCAAGGTTACCTGTGTAGTACCCAAGCTTACCCCAAGGTTAGAAGTTTCTAGATAGTCAATTTGACTTAGAAATTCGTAGGTTAACTTTAGGGGTAGATTAGGAGGGTCTTTTGGGCTCCCAGAAGGTAACTGGAGTCAGTTTTAGTTACCCAACTTGGTACCCTAGGGGTTAGGGGTCATTTTCAGTCATTAATAAGCCTCTAAACTCATTTATTTCCCCTATAAAGTGTCACTCTCAGACTTGAGTGAATTTTGAAGAGGAGTGTAACCTTGGTTAACCTCTCTCTTCTCCCAAGTTTCATTTGACTCCACTCATGGAGAGTTAAGGCAAGTGGATAGTTAAGGGTTGGTTAGGGTCACCTCACCCTTGGGTTAAGCCTTTTTCTTGTTAGAGGTTTGCTTATTTAGGGAAGGATTTAGGATGAGTTGAGTGTTCACCCACTCTCTACCCTTAGAGACAAAATTCAGTTTGAAGGAGATTTGGAGAAGGATCTTAGGAAGAATAGCTCAACACCATTTCTCTTCTCACCTTAGCTTTGGATTAAGGTTGGATCTCTTAGAAGTAATTTTTTTTTTCATGTGTTTTCTTGAGCTTGAAACTCCATTAATGGATTCCTATGTATTTTTTAAGTTATTTTAAATTTTGAAATTTAATGTTTTGTTCTATGTTGTCTTTATTTTGTGTTGGATTTCGTATGGGTATCTTCAAGGCACACTTGTAGAAACTAATGAAATATCAGATTCAACTCCAAGATCTAGCTACATGCAATAAAACTGTCACAAAAAATGAAGCAACAATATGGAAAAAGCAAAACCTCTTGTGCTCAAAAATGTCAGAGCTCAAAAATGTATTATGCTCAATTGAAGAAAAAGTACAAAGCTCAACCTTATAAAAGGAGAGATAAAAACCCTAAAGAAAAAAACTAGGTTGTACATTATTAATTAATAATTAATTAATAATGCACCTAAGTGAAGCTTAAGTAACTAGAGTGATAGGAACTTATATAATTAAATCAATATGATTTAATTAATAAGAATAAAGTAATAATACTCTAACACCCCCCCTTAAGTTGAACATAGGGAGAAAGCTGACCTAGAAAAATTATGAAAGAAAGAAATGGGTCCCGATAACAAGGCCAGATCAGGTACTTAGTACAAGGAAATCTCTGTAAACCAAAGACAAAGGAGAAAACCCAATGGGAAAAACTCCTCTCCAAAAAGAGATATAAAAGAAAGAAAAGACAAGAAGAATGAATTCAAGAGACTCTCTCAAAGCCATAAGTACAATGCGTGCTACCAACCCCCCCGTGAGAGAGGGTTGAGGCTCCAAAGCCCCCCCAGAATGAAAGAACCCCTGGATCAATGAACAAACCACCATGACTCCAATTCAAAGGAGTAAAAGGAAGTGGGCACTAAAGAAGTGACCTCAAAAGATGAGGTGTCACTGGAAGGCCGAGCTGATGCTCAAAGGAGTAGACATGAGGATCCTGAAAGGGAATCTCCAATGTAAGTGGTATGACAAGTGTGCTGACACTGTCATCAAAGAGGAGATGAATGTCCTCTGTAGAGTCCTCAACAACTGCACCTGATGGCTCGATGAATGGAGCTGGAGGGTCAAGCAGTGCTGAAGAAGAATCCCGCTGAAGAGAAAAGTATGCCTTAGGATGTGGTCTGGTAGTCACAATACTGGTCTCGAGAACAACACAAAGGTTCAAGTGACTTGACTGCACCTCATAATGCTCTCTCGAAAGGGGAGAGCTGTGCTCCAACAATTGAGATGATGGACCAAAGTGAGAGAAGGTATAGAGATGGGTGGAATGATCAACTATCCTTGTAGCAATAATGCCTCCTGTCACACTATCCCTAATAAAGGCTGAATCGACCATGAACTCAACTATCTTCCTTGGCCCACTGCGTGTAATCTGATAAATCAAGAGAAGGTTTGCAGATAGAGATGGAATATATAATACATCATTGAATGTGCCATCTTGAATCCTGACCGAACCTGTCTCGCCGACTGTCTGTACAGTGTTATTCCCCATGAGAATATGAGGAATAGGAGAAGCCTCAAAAGAAGAGAACAAATCCTGAGAAGATGTCATATGGTGAGAAGCACCTGAATCCAGTATCTAAGGGACCTGTGAAGGGGATGCAATAGATGCTCGTAATGCATGACCCTGTCCAAAATCCTATCTAGATGTCGAAGAAGAGGCAGAAGACTAAAAAATAGACCCCTGTGAGGTGGAAGAGGATGGAGAGGAAATAGTGCTCTTCTGAAAGAGAGCTTGCAAATCTACAATCTGTTTCTCATAGCCATCAAATCTCTTCTAAAACACTGTGACTCATCATGGGGCCCCTTTTGACAATAGGAACTAGTAGGGTTCTGAGTCTTCTATTTCTCCTTCTTAGAAGAAGATGGTGGGCCAGTGGAGTGCTAAGAAGAGAAATCAGATATCTGCTTTGGCTTCGGCTTCTATGTATCCTGAGATGACTTGGCAAGAAATGCCTGTGACTGTGAACCTGTAAGAGAATCCATCTGACTGAGCTTGGACTTCTCACAAGTTAACCTGTCATAGAAGGTCTCAAAAGAGGGCATAACATGCCGTGCACCCAGTGCATCCATAGTGGAGTAGAAGGTAGAAGTGAAAATCTGATAAGGACCATGAAGCTTGGAGAGTATCAGGAAGATACACTCATCATCTGACTTTATCTTTCTAGCAACCTATAAAATAGATCGAAGAGACTTGAACTTCATCAGGAAGTCCTTAATGCTGGTGAATGAGTTAGGTGCCAAGGAGATGAACTTTGCATCTATCTGGAGAATCCTGAACTGATCCATGGTGCCAAACAAGGTGGAAAATGTGTCCCACATATCCCTGGGTGTAGTCAGACCATCTAGGTGGAACAACAACCCATCTAAAATATTCATGGTAATGAGGCCCATTGCCTCATCCATCCTATTTCTGTGCATAAGAGCCTCATAAGGCCTCTAAAGAACTGGCTGATCCACATCCATGTAGGACCATAAACCTCATGACATGAGGAGTCTGGTCATGTGTGGCTTCCATGTGTGGTAGTTATGAGGTGTCAGTCAGGCCACAGAGGGGTCCGACATTGAAAGAAGAATAAGATGGAAGTAGAAGGGTCTTTTTGAAGGGAATTGTAGAAAGTAAAATGCACCCCCCACAATGTATAATACTATCCCCCGTACACCACAAATTACTAAGAAAGCATAAGAAATGAGAAAAAAACCTAAGTTCCAGAAGTAGAACAGGAGCACACAGGAAGGTGCATCTTTGACTGCAAAAAATAGCAATCAAAAGGAAAAATTAGGAAATGAGACCTGCACCAATGCGACGGGCTCAGAAACACCTTTCTGGCAATATTTTTTTTTCTGAGAAAGGACACCGTATGCCTAAGATATGGCCAAAAAACCACAGGTACCCCCAAAATGCAAGCTCACTGGAAAAACACAGTCCCGGCAAAAAAATTGACATTCAAATGCCCGTCACTAGTCTACGGAGTTAAATTTGACAGTCATCGGAAGGTACACCAGAAAAAAAAATTTGACTGCCGAAAAAGGGGATTTCGCCGAAAAATTTGAAAAATACTGCCAGAAAATTTCTTTTGGCCGCTGACGTCATAGGTGACATCACCCCTACGTAGGTGGTGGTGGGCTGGTGGAAACTAGGTGGCGGCGCTGGCGGAGGTGGCAGCCCGCGGGGAGGCGGCGGTGGGCAGGCCGAGCGCAGGTGGTGGCCGAACGGCCAGGTGGCGGTGGCGGGCCCCGCTGGCGGCGCGGTGGTCAACGGCTGCACATGGGCAGTACGTAGGCGGCATGGTGGCGGCACGAGCTAGTAGCACCTATTTTTGCGTTAAAAAATGCCTATTTTTTTTTTTTTTTGAGTTTTGCTTCGATTTTTGAGCCCGTATGCCCCTAATAGGCCAAAAAAATTTGCCTGTGGTCACAGTAGCCAAAATAGTCAAAATTTATATGTATTTCGACTCTCTCGGGCCTTCTGAATGCAATGCTGGAGTCTATTTTTTCTCAAATGACTCCAGAAAATGGTGCCTCCTTCAAAGAGACAGAAAAACCCAGTAAGAAAGGGCTTGATCCACAGCTTCAGCAAACTTCAAACAAGCTGCAGCAGAATGACTCTGATACCATGTAGAAACTGATGAAATATCATATTCAACTCCAAGATCCAGCTGCATGCAATAAACCTGTCACAAAGAATGAAACAAAAATATGGAAAAAGAAAAACCTCTTGTGCTCAAAAATGTCAAAGCTCAAAAATTTATTTTGCTCAATTGAAGAAAAAGTACAAAGCTCAACCTTATAAAAGGTGAGATAAAAACCCTAAAGAAAAAAACTAGGCTGCACATTATTAATTAATAATGCACCTAAGTGAAGCTTAAGTAACTAGAGTCATAGGAACTTATATAATTAAATCAATATGATTTAATTAATAAGCATAAAGTAATAATACTCTAACAACACTCAACCTTGGGAGGGCAGAGTAACCTTGAATGGGTAGTTGGAATGATTCTAGTTTTAGTGTAGAGTCTCCCATGTGTGGAGGGAAATATATGGGGTTTCACGATACCCATGATGCCAAGTAGGGCCTAAGGAAATCTGGGAGGCATAAGGAGGTTATTTCATGACTGCATCTTGTGAAGATGGTCATATCAGGTCCATGTGTGTCTTGAGTTTTATTTTATGATGCTTGGATTTCTCCTACTATGAGGTCTACCACTACTCTTGTTTCAGGAAGGCCTCTTGGAGACCCTCCTCTTGTATATCCTTATGTTGGGAAGTTTTCTTGTGTATGAGTTTTATGTTTGCATTATATGCTTGTTTGTATCTCGTTCCAGTTTGGATCCCCAAGCTCGGGGGTGGCCTTGTAAAGGCCTAGGTTGGGAGCTGAGCCTCCATGGTCAACCTCATCTTACAGGTTCCTGATGGAGCTTGGAGTTGCAGATTACCCTTGAGTGAAAGATGGCAACAACTTAAATATTATCATTGGTAACCTATTTTGAATGAAATTTCATTGTACCAAGTTTGCATTGAGGTCATTAAGAAAAATGCATCGTATGTTGTAGGAGAATTTCATTATTGTAAAGTTGTATTAAGACCATATGAAAGTTGTAACCTTATATTATTTGTAAACTTTTTACTCAAGATTGAAACATGAAGATTTTATGGAAAGTGGTGATCATACCTTGTTTGTAAATTGAAATAGATTATTAGACTCAATATTTTGTGTGTTTGATATTTCTTGGGGAAAATCTTGGATAGTCATAAGCTAATATATTTTATTCAAACCTTATAACTATGAAGTTTCAAAATCATTAAAGGTGGTTAATTTACTCAATGGAGATAATTAAATTTCCTACTTGAATAGTTAGATGCAAATTTATAAATAAATATTTCTAAGAATGATCCTATTTCAAATTTAGGTATTGGCATTAATTTACCTAATAGTAAGATTCAGGTAACATTAAGGTAGAATAGATCTCTAATTTTATTGTGTGCAATAGTTGTCCAATAGTTAGATTTATCTCATTTTGCTCATAGAATTTTAAGAATTAATGAACTATGCAATTTATTGGTAACCTTAATTTATAATTATTGCATTGATACTTAAAAGAAATCTATCCTTTGAGAACAAGTGGCATTTAATATGAACTTAGTTTATTTTATGTCCTTCTGAAGACATAAAAATAAAAATGCTCTAAACTAAAATTTTCTTCCATCAAAGCATTGCTAATTAAATATAGATTCTTGCCATCAAATAAAATTTGAAAAAAAGATTTCTCTGGATGTCCTCTATTTTGACACAGAGTTTATTTTCACCAGTAAAATAATTATTCTTTTCTTCTTTCTATGGAGTTATATATATATATTTATATATATATATATATATATATATATATGGTAGATTAATTGTTCAAAAAAAAAAAAATTCAGTTTTATAAAAAACACAGGTCGCGGACTCTTGTTCTTTAAAGTTTTTTTAGTTTGTTATCGAGTGGAAGGGCCGAAGCCCTCCCCAGCCCATGGTGTGATGTTGGGGGCTGCGCAGCGTGCAGTCTGCCTACTGTGGTAACACAGTGAGGTGGCATCGCTGCCTACCAGCTTTCCCCACTTCTTCCCCTCCGCAGCGTGGCTTAGCCCGCCTCCTCTGGCTCTTCCACCGTCGTCACTTGGTTCCTTCTCCCCCACCCAAGCTGCACGGCCTACAACCTGCGTAGACTGCATCCTCCTCCATCGCCGCCATGGATCCGCTCATCGCCTCCCTTTGCCTTCCCTCATTACCTGCGAAAATATTAGGGCAAGGGTGTTAGATCAAAATCAGATTTATTGTTTAGTGTTCTAAGAGGGTAAGATTTAAAAGAAATGTTAGAAAGTTAGGGTTAGTATATTCTTTTTTAGAGCATTATCTATTGTTTAATGTATAAAACATGAATTGGTATTGTTAATTTAGAATTAGATTTATATTTTATTAAGTTTGAAATTCTAAGCAATGTATATTTATATAGACTATTCTTTTAGTTTAAATAGATAAGGTGTATATTTGTTAGGAGTTGATTTAATTTAATATTAGATTGAAGTTAGTGAATTAAGTTGATTTTAGGAACTTTCTAGAAGATTTAAAGATTATTACTAAATTAGATTAAATTTAATTTCATTATGATTTAAGATCAGGTTTAAAATTGGAATGCTTTATTTGAAATTTGTTTAAATAGTTTAGATTTAATTAGATTTATAATTACTTTTATTTGGTAGAATGTAGGACGATTTCTTATTTAATTTTAAGGAGTAAATTATTAATTGCTAAAAATTAGATGTGTTAGTTTTCTTTTATAGACTACTGAATTTTAGATTAAGGAACATTATGTTTAATTATTTAATGTGGGTTTTGAAAATGTTAATTATCCATTCAAACTTATCTGAAGATTAAATAGCGTTTAGACATTTTTTATCATCACCCTTGACAAGATTTGTACATGATTGAATTTTGTTCAACCATGGTCAAACCTTGACCGTTGGCCTTGATATTCAAACTAGGTGCTCCCTACAGCCTCTGGACCCTAGGGTTTCAGTTTCATGTCTTTCGAAAGACATTTGACTTTTTGGTCAATGCAGGTTGACTTTCTAGTCAACCATCTTGGTTTGTATATCTAAGCCTTCCTAAGGGCTTAGCAAGCCCTAGTACCTCCCTTTCCCATATTTCAGGGTATAGTTGACTTTTGGTCAACTCTAGTTGACTTTTGGTCAACCACCTCGATTTGCATGTTGACTACAATTTTTAGTTTAAGGATCCCTGTAGGATAGTACTTAGAGCTATCCTACTCAGTTCGTCCCTTCTGGTTGATGTTTCTCCTCTCCACCGTTTTGCATGCACTTGCTATACCTTGAGGTAGTATAACCATTCCTTTAGTGTGTTTTAAAAAAAAAATTATTGGTGTGTTTTTGCCCAACTTTTGGGCATGATAGATTCTATTTGCAGTATTCCTCCATCTTTGTAGGAATTTTACAAAGGACTCTCCTTCTTTTTGTTTGATGTCACAAAGGTCCTTGATGTTGACCTTGCGCTCAATGTTATCATGGAAGTGAGCGATGAAATTTTTGGCCAATTCACCCCAAGACAGAATGCCACGAGGAAAGTGTGAGAACCATTCCATTGCTGGTCCAACTAAGCTTTGTGAGAATAGTTGCATTAAGTATGTCTCGTCGTGTGTGAATTCAATACAAATAGAAAATAATTCTTAGATATTCTCAATAGGGTTGGTATTGTCCCTATATTTGCCAAATTTTGGTACCGAGAAGTGAGTTGGGAACGGAGATATGTGAAGAGAGTGATCAAAGGGGTATGGGTATAAATCCTTTGAGTTGTAGGATTTAGTTTGCCCTTGATTTTGCATATCCATCATTTGGGTTTGAAGGTTTTGCACTTGTTAGATCAGCATGTATGTTTGAGACTGAGGATAATTTATGACATTGTACCTCTATGATGTAATAGGTATGAGGTTGTGCCTCTGTGTCCCTTGAGTAGGAACATAGGACCTCATGCTTGGGACTTGATATTGATTTCCTAACACATGATTATGATATGGGGGCATGTGATTGGCCCAAGATTAATTCTATTGTGCATGTTGTTGGGGTTGAGATTGTTGGCAAGTGATCAATTTTGTGTAAATTGATTCACTTCTTTTGTTGTCATTTATGGCAACACATCTGGTTTAGAGATTGATTCCTATAAAGTTAAGTTTTGCTAACTCAGAAATCAACTAAGTATAGAAGCAGAGATGCAGAAGTATTTTGGGTATTCAAGATCAAGATCGATGAGTTATGACAAGCGATCTTAGAGGAAGAAAGTATGGGGTATGTGTGACCTCCACCTAAGATCGATTTTGTTTTGGTAATGTTTACAATGAGTTAGAGATAATTGAAGATAGACAGACTGCAGTAGAAGAGTGATACAGAGCAGTTGGATATTAGCGATGATTAAGGGAGTATGACCTGGACTCCTGGAAATTGGAGTTGGATTATGGCTCATGATAACCTATACTTTGACTATGTAAGAGCATGGACTATGCATTTGATATTTACTTTATTAAATGTATTTTTTATTGAATCTGACTATGTAATATTTGCATTGAGAGCTGACTTGGTGAAAGAGAAGGATATATATGTAAGATATTTTTGTGGAAAGTAAAAGTGACATAGAGAGATGATATCATATGAGATAGATGCAAATGAAAGATTAGAGGATGATAGAGATCATCGATGAGTTATAATAAGGAACTATCTAAGCATTAGAGATGCTTGTTATTGTTCATTACTGAGAACATTTTGTAACCGAATTTTATTGTAGAGTTGTATGCTCAGTTGGCCCCTAACAGGTTGTTGTATGCCTTTAACAGGGTTGTAATTCCTTTAACAAGGAAATGTACTATGTAATATTCAGCTCCTAATAGGGCTAGGTCTCCTAACATGGACACTATACTTTAGTGCATGCTTGTGGGTATCATCCTCACTGGGGTTTTCCCTTGGCCAGAGTTTCCTCGACAAAAAATAATGGTGTTATGAGTACTGTGTTATTTGCTTATGTTCTTTTCATTTCTGCAAGCTTATGGTTAATGTTTAATTGGTTGAATAATTTAATTAAGTTCAGTAATATTGATTCACCCCCCTCTCAGTATTATCCAATCCTAACAATTGGTATCAGAGCTTTTGGCCCTTGCAGAGAGAGTCTAACAGCTTAAGGGGGATCAGAATGGATTTGGATAGTTTGCAAGAAAAATTTGATGTTGCACTTGAAGACCTTGACAAAGAAAAAGAAGAGAATGGAGAATTGAGATTCAACATTCAAAGAGCTTAGAAATTTATAAAGAAACTCAAGGAACAACTTGAACTTTCCAAAAGTCAAAGACAAGATCTTATGGTTCAGATAAAAGAGGATTCAGACGAAGATAATTCAAATCAGATAAAGCAACTTAAAGAAAAAAAATTTAACCCTAAAACTTGAGAATGAGGCTATGACTAAATAAATTCAGATACAAAAGGATGCTAAGAAGAAAGTTGAAGAATCTCTAAACAGTGCATTAGATCAAATGAAGAATGAGGCTAACAACTACAAAAACAAGTATCTAGGACTAGAGAAATATAATCAAATCATAAAAGGTAAACTTGTTGAGTCAAAGAAACACATTGAGAAACTTCACACCATTAGTGATCTGATCGATGAATAAAGAGACAGACAAAAACCTAAAGGTGATATGACTGGTATTGGCTTCAATGAAGCTGAATGCTCAAAGAATTAGGAAGAAAAATATGATGAGAAGATTGATGCTGGAAAAACTCCTATTAAAGAACCTAGAGAGAAGATCAGATGCTTCAAAGGTAGATGCTTTGGTTATAAAAAATTTGGACATGTGAAGAGAGACTGCAGAGGTAATTCCCCTTTTAAAACTTTTTCTGGTTATTGTTTTAATGGCAATGGATATGGGCACAAGAAAGTAGAATGCAGGAAACCTAATCAACATGGATATAAACAAGACAATGGAAGAGAACCTACATGCTATAAATGCCATAATCTTGGACACATTGCAAATTATTTTAAGCTACAAGTAAATAAGGAAAGAAGACCTCCTATATGTTACAAATTCAATAATCTAGGACATATAGTGAAGTTTTGCAGGTATAATGGAGTAAACCATAGAAGAGTACCAATTCCTATGAATTCATAGAAGAGTGGAAGTGATATTGGAAAGAGTGTTGCAAATTTTAAGAATGACTTTGACAATTGTTTTAAGAAAGAAAAAGATAACAGCAGTGGTAAAATTTGGAAGATCAAAGAAACCAGTGAGACACTAGTTCAGGGAGAGACAGTAGATACTACTGGATCTTCGCCTGATGGAAGCAAAGAAAAATTGACCTAATTGGCTAAACATGGCCTTAGGGGGAGCAGTGGATACAAATATCAAAGTATATCTAGCCCTGAATTATGTGGATTGAGCTCAAGCAAGCTTAGGTATGAACATGGCTGACATAATGCAGTATACAACTAAGAGCACAACATCTGCCAATGCATATATTGTGATCGCGAGTTTTACAGCCGACGAGACAGTATTGAGTGAAATAAACCTTTCTAACCTAAACTTGTATAAAGTACCATGCAATGATCTATTTCCTCACCATTTGACAAAGAGAAACCTAAGGAGATCAGAGAACAAAGCAACTCAGTCTATTCTATAATTGTCATGCATGATCGATTGAAGCAAAAACTCAAAATTCAGTAGAATAGAGGTATTTACATCATCTAGCTATGGATGTGTCTGTTATTTTTTATGTTTTAGATCGACCTAGCTATAAATTCAACAAACATCAATTCAAGTCTTGTGAAGAAGATCCCAAAGGATCATTTTCTCAGACCCCTCATGGCGTATTACACATAGAAGATATTAGGGCTTACATTCATTGTAAGTATGTTACTCTTGGCACTGATGAGATTTCCACTGAGATGGAGGATATGACTAAGAAAGGAATTATGAAAGATGAATACAAACACATTGATCAATTGAGAATAATGAAAATTTTGGATTTGTACGAATTTGACGAAACAAAATGGATCAAGATATTATTGAGCAAAGTACATGATCAGTTCATTTGGATAGGCAAACAGCCTGTGAAGATCTATAGTGACTTAATTCATTACTGGACTGGAAAATGATGGAATCATTCTTGTTACTGAAAAACATGTGACGAAAGAATTCAAAACCCTAACTCACTTGAAATGGGACAGGCCAGCAATGACAGTAAATGACATCTTTCAGCAAGATGTGAGATTAATCTCTATCATACTTGGCTACAAATTCTACTATAGCAGTAGACCTAATTCAGTATCTGTAGGAGTCATTATGATGGCATGGAGAATGGTGAAAGAAAATGTGAAATATAACCTATGTGAAGTTTTGGCACAACAATTTTTGGAGAATGTTAAACTGATAAAGAAAGACAGATCGAAGACCTTCAGATTTGGCTCATTATTGATTCCTATGTTTATACACATTGAACACAAATTTCCTGGGATGCACCTTAGTGGTTGGAGAAAAGGGATACCTATTGGTATTCAAATTTCACAGAGCTATAGAAGATAGAACAAAACATGGGTTGATGGGGAATTGTTTGGAATGATTAAGATTCTTCAGAGGAAAATGAAAACTAGATACAGATTACATGAAGACATTATTGAAAAATACAAGGATACAATCTGTTTCATGTTTTAAAGTGATTGTGTATGCTTTGAGGTAGTCACACTTGGAAAGAAATGGTGTTATCCAATGGGATATGAAGTAAGTTTAGAGGTATTGACCATGCAAGTTGAACATGTTCTTGCATCTGAGATTGATACATCAGAGGAAAGATGGGGTACATATGAGGAGAAATTAGCTAAGGTAAGAGAGGAAAAGACTAGAGGTCTGAGGAAAAGGAAAATTGACAACATTATACATGAATGTGGTGTTAAGGCAAGATTGACAGAAGATGATTTGAAAGAAGTAAAAGGGAAAATGGTAGAACGATCATCCAATTTGGAAAGTGCTATTACTATAGCTCTTCCCACTCCTGGAGTACTAATGGTAGACATTCCACCTCCTCCATCATAGCAGACATCACAAACTAAAAACATTACTCCTAGAGTAAACACCAGAGCTAGCAAGCCAACATCATCTATGGAACCAAGCACTGTGAGAGAAGAGAAGAAACTTGATAAGAGTAATAAAGTATGGAAGCCTGACTTAAAGATGATAGAGAAGAGAGCTATAGAACAAGGGAAGCTAGTTTCAATAGACAAATACTATGACAGGTATGATGAGACTGACAAACATAAAAGTGAAGATGTAGTTAATCACCTACTTGTTTTTCAGAAAAACTCTATTGGAAGTTGAGGGCAGCATACCTGAAGAACTGTATGGGATATTAGAGATAAGGAAATAGTTAGCTCAAATCGAATATGAAATAATCAGGATATTGACAATATGTTGCCTGTGATATCTATACAAGAAAGAGAGAGAATAATCAAGGAATTGAAACCTTTGTTGATTACTAAGGTAAGACTACTGAAAATCATGGAAAGAAAATATGATGAATTCACTGAGGAAACTCATAAGGCACTAGAGAGAATATTGATGAACACTACTCTTGAGAAGCCTCCACCTCCTAAAACCACTTCACCTACACCATTAGGAATGGGAGCAAGTTCAAAGATAGCTGAGGCAAATGATGAGAAGAGAGAAGTTGATTCACGACCAGATTTCTATTTTTCTAGTGTGCCTGTGACACTTAATACATCACTTAATGAAAATGACCCATTTGCAGGGAATGTGGACAATACTATTGCAAATGAAGCAGAGAAGAAAGAGGAAGAAGAGAAGAAGGAAGAATAGAAAGAGGATGAATTGAAAGATGTAAACACATCTTCCATCTCATTGTTGGAAAACAAAGATAAAACAACATAAGTTAATATCGACTACATGGATAAAGATGAGCTAGTAAAATTATCTTTTACTACAATAACTAAAGTCAAAGAAAGATCAGAATAGAAAGGTGATAAAAAGGCTAAAGTAATCACTAGGGCAATTGATACTATGAAAAAATTGCTTCTAGTACCTATTGTTTTCTAGAACAGTTGATGAATTTGATGGATATTATGAGAATTTGATAAAGATTGTAGAAGAGAAGGCAGAAAAGAACTACTCAAAGAAGAAACTATCTGAAGTTTGCAAGTCTATTGCATGGAACTTAGGCATTCTAAAAACTTGTTTTTCAAATTTAAAGAGTTGCATTGCACATGGAAGAAAACTATTTAGTTACTGTATGAATCCTAATAGGCATGTTTAGAATGTCGAAGACATTATTGCCAAGGAGAGGGAAACTCTAAAAAATATGATGGACAGTTGTTAAACCTCTTCACAATCTGTAATGGAGTTAGACAAGGAAGTAACAAGAATTTTGGTGAAACTCAGTGTATTGGGTATTGAGAAAGGGAGAGTACTAACAAGATTCAATTTGCTGAAGAGTTTTATGACTCCTAAGCTATCCATACTTGAGGCACATCTATCATACTTAGAGAAAGTTACAGATTCATTGACTAAGTCTATGCCTACAGAGTTGAAAGAAGCAAAGACCGTATCATTTGCATTGAATGGACTAATTCATGTTAGTCAAATATTGTTTAAAACGTGTACAGAAGTGAAGATCTTGGAAGATTTCTTTCAATATATTCTGAAAATGGTGAGCAAGCACTAATCCTATTTTGTATGCACCTTTTTCATTGTTTTCAAAGGGGGAGAAGAGAATTAAAAAAATGAATGGGAGAAGAGATAAGAAGGAAGTAGTAAGGAAGGAGACAATGTTGCTTTATTGGAACACTTAGTCATTTTTTTGTTAAGTGATGTCATTGATGCCAAAGGGGGAGATTCTTGGCAAGTGATCAATTTTGTGTAAAGCGATTCACTTCTTTGGTTATCATTTATGGCAACACATCTTGTTTACAGATTGATTCCTATAAATTTAAGTTTGGCTAACTCAAAAATCAACTAAGTATAGAAGTAGAGATACAGAAGTATTTTGGGTATCAAAGATTGAGATCAATGAGTTATGACATGTGAGCTTAGAAGAAGATAGTATGGGGTATGTGTGACCTCCACCTAAGATTGATTTTGTTTTGGTAATGTCTACAGCGAGTTAGAGAGAATTGAAGATAGAAAGACTACAGCAGAACAGGGATACAGAGTAGTTGGACAGTAGAGATGATTAAGGGAGTATGACGTGGACTCCTGGAAATCTGAGTTGGATTATGGTTGATGATAACCTATAATTTGACTATGTAAAAGCAATGACTATGCATTTGATATTTAATTTATTAAATGTATTTTGTATTGAAGCCGACTATGTAACATTTGCATTGAGAGCTGACTTGGTGAAAGAGAAAGATATATATGTAAGATATTTTTGTGAAAAGTAAAAGTGACATGGAGAGATGATATGATATGAGATAGATGTGAATGATAGAGAAGAGGATGAAAGAGATCATTGATGAGTTATAATCAGGAACTATCTAAGCATTAGAGATGTTTGTTATTGTTCACTATTGAGAACATTTTGTAACAGAATTTTATTGTAGAGTTATATGCTCAGTTGGCCCCTAACAGGGTGCTTTATGCCTTTAATAGGGTTGTAATCCTTTAACAAGGAAATGTACTATGTAATATTCAGCTCCTAATAGGGATAGGTCTCCTAACAGGTACACTATACTTTAGTGCATGCTTGTGGGTATCATCCCCACTGGGGTTTTCCCTTAGCCAGGTTTTCCTCGACAACAAATAATGGTGTTATGATTAATGTGTTATTTTCTTATGTTCTTTTCATTTTTGCAAGCTTATAGTTAATGTTTAATTGGTTCAAGAATTTAATTAAGTTTAGTAATAATAATTCACCCCCACCCCCCTCTCAGTATTATCCAATCCTAACAAAGATTGGTGTTGTTGGGTTGGTTGTTGCTACTATTGTTGTGGTTGAGGTTGTTGCTTTTGGGGTTGTTGTGGTCCCTAAATGAGAAAAGGCCTAACCTTGGGTGGGAATTGACTGAAAGTAGGACCCGCAAAGATGGATCCCTGTGGGAATGATGTATTGACCCCAAGGCTAGTAGGGACTAACTACAGTAGTGGCATATTTTAAAAAGGGTTGCTTCTTGTTGGTGGGATTGATGGCATAGCATGAGAGCTTGTTTGGATAGGCCATAAGGCCAAAGTTTGAGGCACACTAGTGACCATGGGTGCACTTAGTTGGGAGCATGTCATGCTTTGCATTGAAGATGTGCTTGCTTGGTTTGCGGAGCTGGTTTGATTAGACACAGTCTATGTTGATGTCATTGTTGTCAAGGATGGGAAGATTTGAGATATAATAGGTTCTATCTGAGAGGGTTGAGTAGTATTTTGACCTTCGAGAGGGTTTTTGGGCCATATGGTTGACACATTGAATTCAACGAGGAGTTTGAATCCATTCTTTATCAACATGGCTAGGAAATGTTCAGGGTTCCTCTCTACAATAGCGTCAACCACTTGCATGGATTGATGGCATATCATGAGAGCTTGTTTAGATAGGCCATGAGGCTGAAGGTTGAGGCACACTAGTGACCATGGGTGCACTTAGTTGGGAGCATGTCATGCTTTGCATGGAAGATATGCTTGCTTGGTTCACGGAGCTGGTTTGATTAGACACAGTCTGTGTTGATGTAGTTGTTGTCAAGGATGGGAATATTTGAGATACAATAGGTTCTATTTGAGAGGGTCAAGTAGTATTTTGACCTCTGAGAGGGTTTTCAGGCATATGGTTGACACATTGAATTCAACGGGAAGTTTGACTCCCTTCTTTATCAACATGGCTAGTAAATGTTCAGGGTTCCTCTCTACAATAGCGTCAACCACTTGTGTGGAATAGGCATCTTGTTTGATATCTTCAAGCTCCTCTTCTGTGACATTTTGGAACAAAGCTAACCCATGGGGATTCTCAATAAAAAGAGCACAACTTGTATTTTTGAAAGGTTTATCCTCTCGCTCTTGTTCCCAAGTGGGAAACCTATTGATATAAGACTCATCAAGTTGAGTTTTAGCCTTCGACCTTGTGTAAGGCCCTCCATAAGGTGTGTGAGACATAGTGTGGTACAGATTTTGTGACTAAAACAAGTGATATAAAGAAAATAGAAAAGGATAACCTTTCTAGGAGAGTCTGAGTTGTGTTTGGACAAGGGTAATTCTAAGGACAGATGCTGATTTATCTTGATATCAAAGATTTGATGATGTAAAAATAACATTGTCGACCTTTTCCTGGGACAAAGTCACTGATAGAGATATGATGATTTTGAGATAATGGGATCAATATATTTCAAGTTTGAACTTTCAAAATAACAATGTTTGGATGATAATCGTGCTTTCTAAGAATGGATGATCTTTAATGTTTAGTGATTCACACAATGTTCTTCACATTTTTCTAGGATAGACACTAATCTTTGACATGGAATGAAGGGTATTTTCAATGTTTTTAGGTCAAAATAGGTGTTAAAAAGTCTCTGGTCAATTGCAGCGAAAAATCCACCAATTGCAGTAAAGTGACAGGTCGATTGTGGTAATAAATGTTGGACATACAATATTGGGAAAGCAAGATACTGAGAGGGGGGTGAATCAGATCTTAAACTTTAATCACTTCAAAACAAATTGATCCACAAACATGAATATATGAGATTGATCTAACATTTAGTAGCATCCAAGACAGTAAATGAATAACACAATACACAAAATTTGATAACCCATAAACCCAAATAGGTAAAATTGGGGTGGGGATGACACCCACAAATTCTTCACTACTACAAAAATAAAGTGTGCCTATTAGGGATACAAAAGTTTGATCACAATATGCAATCTACCTGGTTAAAGGTCTGCCCAGTTAAGAGCTTTAGATCATTACAATCTACCTTGTGAAAGGATTTGAAACTTACAATAAAGTAAGAACTTTGTTAAGAGATTTAGAAAGGTATGCTAAAACCACTCTATTAAGAGATTTCACCTGATACACTTGTTAGAATGTCTCAAGATATGATCCTTCATTGTGCACTCTGATGCTGATAACGGATCTCCTCTTATCAATACCTTTTCTGATCTATAATCTGATATAACCTTACTTTGTTGTTCACTACTCTATCACTTTGCTAGATTTATGCTTCTTTCACAAAATAACCCTTTGCACATCACCAATGAATGTACACACTTCTCCTCTACTTCGTAGCATACAAAATTAGGGTAAGAAGCAATCTTATATATCTTTACAAATCTGGCAACAAAATTTAGATGAACAATCAAGATCTATTATTTATGCCTCCAAGGCATTCCAATTTTTTGATTGGCTTCATGCCACACATAGGATAAAACAACTAAAATGCGTAATTAACTCCATAGAGAATATTAAATGCTTCACATATGTCAGCCCAAAACTCCCATAAGTCAGCCCAAACATATTACCTTAAATTTTGTGCCATAACAGACAAGTATGACAAAACTATCTTGCTCGACACTTAAGTCTCTGGTGCCCGGCACTGACTTGCCAGGTGGCTCGGCATCTATGATCTGATCTTCTTGACAATGAATTTTTGGGTAGCTCGACCTATACTATTTGGCTTAGCCAAAGTGATGGCCAACCAAAACTTCCTAAATAAATGACTAAGTGTGGACACTAAATAATCAACAAAAACTTAGAGATTAACATGATGACATTAAGTTTTTCCATTAGTATACTTAAGTGAAAAACATGATAAAATTCATCGTTATAGACATAACCAATGGACAGGACACTACATATCTGACACCAATGAGATGACAATGCTTGACATGAAAATGATAAGTATAGAATTTCCCGATGAACACTAACAAGTGTCAAACTAATGACAAGCATAATGAATGGTACAGTTTTGTGAACATCACCGACAGAGCAGAAAAGATACGAAACTGATGAACAGTTCAAATAGGGACACCGATGGAGTAGAAGCCTGATAGACCAAAGAATGAAAGAAGACTGAAAGACTGACAGAGTAACCCGACCATCAAACTTGACAGTCAGTTACAGAACTTGTAAAAAGTCGATCTGACTTTACACGTCAGATAAAACATTGTAATTCTATTTATAGTGTTTTAATTTTGTGAGGCCTCACCCCGACCCATCATAGCTCAATTGATACACTTATTTTGATACATTGATACACTTTTTGATTATACTGACAAAGACTCGAGATATTATGTTTATGATGATTATATTATATGGATTACATTCTGATATGGATTAGACCTAGAAAATGTGGTTGATTTTGATTATACATGTTTAGATAGGTGAATTGATGAGAAGATCAGATCATGATTAGACTTGATTATTTCATGGATATTATGTCATGATGATTATTATGTTTTAAACATTTCTGTATGAAATTGTAATTAGGAATTTAATTCTGCTTATTGATTAATGTTGCTAAGTATGAACTGAAAATGTATATTGCATGTGATTTTATTATCTTGGACTACTTATGCTCAATTTTAGTGTGCAGTAAAGAGAACCATGGAACCGTCAGAGAATCAGTAACCAACCATATGTGAAAACTATAAAGCCAAGGTTGAACCTAATGAAGAGGTTCGAACCTCATTGTTAAGTGATTTTATTCTTGACTGTAAAATTGTATGTATGTATTTGGTGTTTTCATTATGTAATTAGTGACATGTCAATGTTGTATTCTGTCATTTTATAGTGTCACTTGACACTTGTTATGTGTTTATGTAATGACATGCCTAGTAAGGTTGGAAATGTAAATCTAAGCCTAACTAATTCATTAGAAACCTAATTAAACCCCTTGTTGGAGATACTTGCAAAGTTCCACCAATTTGATCATTTAGATTTAATTCTTTTCTAGCCACTTCTAGAGGCAAAAAGAGGTCCTAAGGGTCAAATTTAAAAAAATTCTAGTATCTTAGTGATAGGGGTATGGTTTAATAATATTTTTAACACATCTATAATCCCTTAGTGACCTTGGTGACCTATTTTATGACCCATTTTCCACATGTTACGAAAATGGAGTAAGTCTTGACCTTTTACCCAAACCCACACTCCTTTCCAATCTGGCATTTATGATGGGGGACAAGGAAAAGCCAAAGGACTTTAGGGTCAAGTCTAAATTTAATGGTGGTGGGAGGGTAGAAGTTGGAGGTCTTTTTAGAGACTCTTGGTAGAGTTATTGGGTGTTCACCCATTCTCTACTTTTAAAGACATTAGGGTTTGGATGGAAAAAGCATAAGGGATTGAGCTCTTCTCAAAATTCATTTTCCATAACACATTCTGAAGGTTTGTCTCCATTTTCATGAAAGTGCTTTGTTTTGTTGCAAGTATATTTGTATGTTTCTTCTCATTCTCTTGCATATGTGAAATATATTTGAATTTTTTTTATGTCAGAAAATTGGATTTTAGGTTTGAATTCTTGCTTATGGTTTTAACTTTGTTTTGAATATGGAAGTTTTGTGAAGGGTATGATGGCATTACTCACCCTTGGATAGGTAAGAAGTGGCCATGTATGGGGGAAGGGGTTTGTTGGATTCAATGATAGTGTAGAGTCTCTTCTCATGGAGAGAAGAGGGAAAAAAATGCAAGGTTTATAGGCCCTTACATGCCATTGTATTTGATCCAAATTTTGGGGGAGATAAGGAGAAGATTGGATGGAAATATGTATGTGGTTTTATCCTCGAAGAGGTGTGTTATTTGAATGTATTATTTTGGCATTCTCCTACATAGAAATCTACCTTCACCCCTTGTTATGGGTTCATGGTGAATCTATTTGTGCAAGCCTTGGGAGGGTGTTCTTTGTTGTTATATTCATGTATGTGGATGTGTCATTGTCACCCATTGGCTACCAATTCTCCTTGCTCAGGGGTGGTCTCCTTGAGACCTAGCATGGGAGGTGAGCTTCCCATAGTTCTTCTCATGTATTTGCAGGTTTTGAAGTCAAGATTATTGTGAAAAAAGCTTGGGAGAAATCTCTATTTTGGTGTAGTTGTGTGAGAGAAACTTTAATGTTGCATGGTTACTCCTTTTGTATTGAGATTCATTTCTTGTTGAGTGTTTTAATGTTCATATTGGAAGCTTTATCAAGTAAGATGTGAAGAGTTCTTATTCATTATGTAAAAGCTTCATTAAAGGAAGAAACATTGTATGCCTTCCATTGATTGTATAGATTTTCCATCTTGAAGATGTGTAGTTGTATTTTGAAAGATTACCATAATGTATAGGAAAAATCTTTAGTTTCATGCCTATTGTATTCTATTCTTTAGAATAATGAAGTTAATCTTTCATGGTAGAATGATATCCAATATTGAAAAGGAAAGGCAATGTAATAGTTTTTCATAGCATATAAAATCTTGTAGATTTATGAATTTTGTAATCTCTATAATGTATTTGATTGTAAGTTTTCAAGTTAAAAATACTCCATTCTTCCTTTAGAAATGTATATTCTATTTCAATAGGTTCAACACTCTACCTTAAAACCTTCATTGCAACCTCAATTCTTGGGAAGAAAAAAAATAAACTTGATAACAATAGTGAATCAAAACAAAAGTAAAACAAATAAAAACTACTAAGTGTAAGACAAAACAAAAAGACTAAAGAAAAAAAAAAGGCCAAATAGAAACCTACAGGTCTCTGGAAAATGTATGGGATAAAATAAATTCCCCGCAAACTTTCAAAATTTACCACAGTAAATATAAGAAAATTGTATTTCTATCCCACTTGGCAATAAAACAATATTTAATTGTAAAGGGAACACAAACCCCATTTTTTTAAAAAAATTAATAAAAATGGCATAATGATGATTTGAGAGGACAGTGCATGGGTCCCACACCATTTAAACCTTTCCTCTAAAACCCACGTAGGTTTTGGCTTGTCTCATGGTTTCAAAAAAATAAATAATAAAAAAGAAAGTTTACTTGCAAAGTTTAAATCATTTCTCACTTTTTCAAGGCTAATGTTTTGGTGGGGGCCCCAAACTCAAGTCTATGCACTTGCCTTCCTTGAAATTCGACCCCCTATCCTTGGGGAGCCTTTAACTTTCTTTTCCCTCACCTCTACCACTTGGTACGTGGATTAAGGAGAGCGAGAGAGTGATGGGATGGGGAATAGGCTAGGGGAGTAGGTTAGCCTAACTTAGGATTAGTTTATTAGATTTTGGTTAGTCATTTTATGTAAAGTTTAGTTTGTTGATTTATAATTTAGCAATGAATAATAAATATGGTTACCATGTGTTTAAAATAGAATTTAAATGTGTTAAAAATAGAATTTAAATACATTTTATTTTATGGGTTAGTAGTTTATGCTAATATGTGTTAAGACCAATGGGTTAAGCAATAGTTAGGAGATGGGTTAGTTATTAATTCTTTATAGTTAGTAAATATAATTTATTTAATTATTGTGTGTTGATAAATAAAGTTAAGATTAGAATTTAATTAATGTTTTATCAATTATTTGTAAAATTATAATAATGCTTTAGAGAATTTTAATGCACCTTGAGTAATTTAATTGAATGAAATTAATGTGTATGTGGGAACTTTAATTCATAGGTGTTAGGAGGTCTAATGTGGATAGATTATTTAAATTGGACTATTGGTTAAAATATTTTAATGATGTCATGAACGAGGTTAACTAATTGGATTTCTAAGGTGTAAGGTTGATAGGTTATTGAAGGGGTCTTATTTGGTCAACTTGGTTGTAATATAGGATCATGTTTAAAGATATGATTGAAGATCATAAATGGCTTAATGATAAGAGTTTTATATGTATTAGCTCTAATTAGATTATGTTATAATTAGGACTAAGGATTTAAGTATCATTAGGTCAACCTATAATGTAACTTAGTACACCAATGCAAAGCACCTAGTAAAAACAAACTGAATGTAAGAGCATTTTATCAACCTAACTCAACTTATGTTCTTAACAGTGAATTACGATCATGATGACACACCTTACTAAACATGAAACCATAGTTTAATTCAACGTAACCCAAGTGTTCCTGTAACACTAAAAATTAGAGTCTTTATCCTTTGTAGTAAGTCAGATTACCGACTTTGCATCTGTACGTGGTGCAACCAAAACCCAATCCATCTCAAGACCTTGCAACTCAAAAACTAACTTCACCTTTCCATTACCTTTCCACAACACTTTTTGTATTAGTTGTGTCATAGTAGTTGTTTGATCTTGTATAAAAATAAAAAATTGCGTGTGGTTTTCCCTAGTTTTATGGATGACATTTTGGTATCAGAGCCATGTTTCGACAATAGGAACCTAACCCATTACGTTTCAACTCATTTAAACTTAAATTATTGTGTAGGATGCTTGTCATCACATGAGCTTCCTGACAAGGTAGAGGTCATAGAGCTGCACATGTTGGGGAAGAACAGGAGGATCCACCACCTCCACCACCTCAGAACCCTAACCAGGATATTTTAGATGTTCTCCAAAATCTAATTGGGGTGATTCAGCAGAGACTACCACCCATAGTTTAGCAGCAGATTCTTGAAGGGGAAGCACATATTTCAGAAGATGATAGAGTAGTTAGCAGAGAGAGAAGTAGGAGTCCCCCACCCAGGTCTATTGATGGTCATGGTGATCATGAGGGTGAGTCAGTTCATCAGGTTGTAATACCATGCGATCATGAGATACGTGCCAGAGAGAGACCCCCTAGAGATGTTAGAGATGAGATCCAAGAGTTATTGCAACTCCATCCACCCTTGTTTTTGGGATCTAGTAACAGGTTAGTAGTAGAGGCCTGGTTACAGAGTTTACAATGATGCTTTGGATTGCACCCTTATGGGAGTAATCTAAAGGCACGAATTGCAGTCCATCCCCTACGAGAAAAGGCCTCCACTTGGTGGGAGTAGGAGGTGTCCATGGGTGGAGTGAGTATTGACACACTCACTTGGGAGACTTTTGTAGCCTGATTTTGAGAGAGGTATCTCTTAGAGTATTTCAGACAGAGATAGATAGAGGAGTTCCATGATCTCTAGCAGAGAGGACTCACAGTGGCCCAGTATGAGAGTCAGTTTCTTGAGCTCCTTCCATGTATTGATTACATGAAGGATGAGAAACTACATATCCACCATTTCATTAAGGGACTTAATATGTCTCTTCAGGGCATAGTACGCCTAGCCTTTCCTACCACATTTAGAGAGACAGTTGAGACGACACTTATAGCTAAGGATATTTGTACTAGACATGAGTCTTGGGATTGGTCTTAGCACCAAAACCCCTCTTCCCAACAGTCAGGATAGCAAAGACCCCTTAGAAAGGGAAATAGAATCACTTAGTAGGATCCTTTAAGGGTCAACAATCTCAGCAGCAGAGATCTTAGTAGGATTCAAGACAGAGACCTTCACAAGGTTATCAGGGCTCCAAGCCCAAACAATGGCAGTCTCAGGGTCCTAGACATTTTTAGAGGACACAGACCCCTCAGCCACAGCCAGCTAGGAATCAACAGTCCTCTAGGGGTGGTTATAGTGGTTCCAATAGGACCGGAGGACCACAATAGTCTAGATCATAGGGAGTTCAGGTTTAGGCCTGAGGGCCATGTTACACTTGTGGTGGTATGGGTCATATAGCGATAGAGTGCCCACAGGGACAGTCATCCAGTCATCTAAGAGGAACTTCCTTAGAGCCTATAGTTGGAGATATGGTTAGATCCCATATATTTTTTATTGTGGTTGATAACTGCCAGGCTGAGCACAAGGCCACAGTCATAGAGGCCACATGTATGATTCAGGGTATCAGTGTTTCTATTTTGTTTGATTTAGAAGCCAAAAAATCCTTTATATCTCCCTATGTAGTGGAGCATTGCGGGCTGGTGGTAGTTAGACAGGATGTCGGTTGGGAGGTCGAGTTAGCTTCAAGAGCTAAAGTGTCTATTAGTTCCTTAGTTCACAGTTGTCAAATTCAGATTGCAGACTTAATCATGATGACTGATCTCCACATTACCCCTCTAGGTTCTTATGATCTAGTCCTTGGCATGGATTGGCTATATGCCCACATTGCCAAGATGGATTTTCGTCAGAATAGGGTTGAGTGTGTTGATGATCACGGTACTTCTATGGTGATATTTGGGGTACAAAGACCCATATCCCTTCACATGATTTCCATTGTGTAGCTTAGGCGGTGCGTACGGAAGGGATGTCAGTTATTTTCCATCACCATTAGTGATAGAGAGGAGGATTTAGAGGGGGAGCCTTCTCTCGAGGAGTATCCTATTCTTTAGGAGTTTGTAGAGATATTTCCTATTGAGCTACCTAATATACCTCCACCTAGGGCAGTTGATTTTCACATAGATCTTGTACCAAGAGCCGAGCCTGTATCTAGACCACCTTACAGGATGACCACACATGAGCTCAATGAGCTCAAGATTTAGTTAGAAGAGCTCTTGGAGAAAGGGCATATCTGACCTAGTGTATCACCTTGGGGTGCACCATTGATTTTTGTGAAGAAGAAGGATGGATCATTTAGATTGTGCATTGATTATTGGCAGTTGAATAAAGTAAAAATTAAAAATTCATACCCACTCCCAAGGATCGATGATTTGTTTGATTAGTTACAGGGTGCCCGAGTGTTCTCAAAGATAGATCTGAAGTTGGGGTACCATCAGTTATGGATTGTGGAAAGTTATATCAATAAGACTTCTTTTTGCATGAGGTATGGTCATTATGAGTTCATAGTAGTGCCATTTGGCCTCACAAATGCTCCAGTTGTAATCATGAGCCTCATGAATGGATTATTTTGTACATTCTTGGATAAATTTATGGTAGTGTTCCTTGATGACATTCTGATATATTCTCGCAATGAGGAGGAGCATGAGGAGCATCTGAGACAGGTTCTGCAACGTTTGAGAGAGAATCAGTTATATGGAAGCTTGTCAAAGTGTGCCTTCTTTAGACCTGAGGTACATTATCTTAGTCATGTTATATCCAACAATGGGATCTCTATAGACCCATCAAAGATTAGAGCAATTATGGATTGGCCAGCACCCACCAATGTTACTGAGGTCAAAATTTTTATGGGCTTAGTAGGGTATTATAGATGCTTCGTGGTAGGATTTTCTAGAATAGCTCATCCCATCACTTCCCTTCAAAGAAAGGGGAAGAAGTATGAATGGACAAAGAAGTGTGAGAGAGATTTCTAGGAACTCAAGAGAGCCCTCACTAGCACACCAATTTTAGCAATGTCAGATCCTTCGGTATATTTTTTTGTATGTACGGATGCTTCATTGGATGGTTTAGGAGTTGTACTTATGTAGGAGGGTCATCCTATAGCTTTCGAGTCTAGGAAGCTAAATACTTATGAGCTTAATTATCCTACTCATGACCTAGAACTCACAGCGGTGGTTCATGCCTTAATGAGATGGTGACACTTCCTTCTAGGTCACTGATTTGAGCTTCATTCAAATCACCAAAGCCTACAGTACATCTTTAAACAGCCCAATCTTAATGCTAGGCAGAGGAGATGGATGGAGTTTTTGTGTGAGTATGATTTTGATGTTCATTACATCAAAGGGAAGGAGAATGTAGTTGTAGATGCCTCTAGTAGGAGGCAACACGATCTCTCATCTATGACTTCTAGTACAGATTTGAGGGAGCGCATTTTGCATCACTTGCTAGAGGATGGATTGTATGTGGAGGTTTGTTAGTTTATCCATTCTCAGAGACCCCTTGAGGGGAGATTTTCAGAGTATTCTTTAGAGTCTGATGGACTTCTATGTCATAGGGGATGCATCTATGTACCTTCTACGGGTGACTTGCGAGAGTTTAATTTGCTTGAGGCTCATAGAGCACCTTATGTAGCTCATCTAGGAGTTATGAAGTTACATGCCGATCTAAGATAGTTGTATCATTGGCCAGGCATGAGATCAAATATTTCCAGCATAGTTGCTAGATGTCTAGAGTGCTAGAGAGTGAAGGCAGAGCACAGTCATCCAGGTGGGCTACTGCAGCCACATGAGATTATCAAGTGGAAGTGGGATACTATATGTATGGAATTTGTTTTTTGTCTCCCTATGTCTTCTCACTGCCATGTTGCCATCTTGGTGATAGTTGACACGTTGACCAAGGTTTCCCACTTCTCATCCATGCGTACTACATTCATAGCATGAGACATAGCTTAGTTATTTTTGCAGGATATTATCATACTTCATGACATTCCCCGTAAGATCATCTCTGATAGAGACTCCTTGTTCACATTATCTTTTTGGAGAGATTTACAGACAGCATTGGGTACTAGACTAAATTTGGGTACGACATATCACCCTCAAACAAATGGACAGACAAAGAGGTTTAACTAGGTGTTATAAGATATGTTACGTATGTATGTGATGGACCATCAGGTCAAGTGGGAGTAATACCTACATCTGGTTGAGTTTGCCTATAATAATGGGCATCATTCTTCTATAGGTATGTCACCATATCAGGCCTTGTACGGTAGACCATGTAGGACACCACTAAGTTGGGACAGGATCGACGATAGAGTATCTATTGGACCCTAGTTGGTCAAGGATATGGAGCAGCAGGTAGTCTTGATTAGAAAGCTTCTTAGAGAGGCTCAAGATTGATAGAAGAAGTATGCAGATACGAAGTGTGTTGATCATGAGTATATGGTTGGAGATAGGATCTTCTTGAGAGTGCGCCCGCATAAGAGTCCAATCCATTTTGGAAAGGGCTCTAAGTTAGCACCTCTCTTTGTTGGACCTTTTGAGATATTGGAGAGGATAGGACCAATTGCCTACCATCTAGCCTTGCCACCCAGCCTGTCACGCATACACAATGTGTTTCATGTATCTGTGTTACAAAAATATATTTATGATGAGTCTCACATTATAAATTGGGATGCCTTGTAGGTGGAGTTAGACGAATAGCTAGCACTGAAGCCCATTTATATTATATCCTGATGGACCCTTGCACTTCAAGGCTGAGAGTTGGACTAGGTTAGGGTCTAGTGGGATTGTTATGATGAGGTCATGGCTTCATGGGAGGATGCAGCATAGATGAGATCTCAGTACCCATATCTTTTTGATGAACTCTAGTAGGAAGTTCATGCCTAGTGGGGGAGGATGTGAGGCCTCACCCCGACCCATCATAGCTCAGTTGATACACTTATTTTGATACATTGATACACTTTTTTATTATCTTGATAGAGACTCGAGATATTATGTTTATGATGATGATTATATTGTATGGATTACATTATAATATAGATTAGACCTAGAACATGCGTTTGATTTTGATTATACATGTTTAGATAGGTGAATTGATGAGAAGATCAGATCATCATTAGACTTGATTATTTCATTGATGTTATGTCATGATGATTATGGAATTATTATGTTTTAAACATTTCTGTATGAAAATTGTAATTAGGAATTTAACTTTGCTTATTGATTAATGTTGCTAAGTATTAATTGAAAATGTATATTGCATGTGATTTTATTATCTTGGACTACTGATGCTCGAGTTTAGTGTGCAGGAAAGAAAACCATGGAATCAGTCAGAAAATCAGTAACCAACCATATGTGCAAATTGTAAAGCCAAGGTTGAACCTAATGAAGAGGTTCGAACCTCATTTTTAAGTGATTTTATTTGTGATCGTAAAATTGTATGTATGTATTTGGTGTTTTCATTATGTAATTAGTGACATGTCAATGTTGTATTATGTCATTTCATAGTGTCACTTGACACTCATTATGTGTTTATGTAATGACATGTCTACTAAGATTGGAAATGTAAACTTAAGCCTAACTGATTCATTAGGAACCTAATTAAACCCCTTGTTGGAGATACTTGAAAAGTTTCACCAATTTGATCATTTAGATTTAATTCTTTTCTAGCCACTTCTAGAGGCCAAAAAGAGTTCCTAAGGGTCAAATTTAGCAAAATCCTAGTACCTTAGTGATAGGGGTATGGTTTAGGAATAATTTTAACACATCTACAATCCCCTATTTTCATTGGTGGCCTATTTTATAACCCATTTTCCACATGTTACGGAAATGCAGTAAGGCTTGACCTTTTACCCAAACCCACACTCCTTTCCAATCTAACATTTATGATGGGGGACAAGGAAAAGCCAAAGGACTTTAGGGTCAAGTATAAATTTAATGTTGGTGGGTGGGTAGAAGTTGGAGGTCTTTTTAGAGACCCTTGTTAGAGTTAGTGGGTGTTCACCCACTCTCTACTTTTAGAGACATTAGAGTTTGGATGGAAAAAGAATAAGGGATTGGGCTCTTCTCAAAATTCATTTGTCATAACACATTATCAAGGTTGATCTCCATTGCCATGAAAGTGCTTTGTTTTGTTGCAAGTAGATTTTTATGTTTATTTTCATTCTCTCACATATGTGAAATGTATTTGTAATGTTGTTATGTGAGGGAATGAGATTTTGGGTTTGAATTCTTGCTTATGGTTTTATCTTTGTTTTGAATATGGGAATTTTGTGAAGGGTGTGATGGCATTACTCACCCTTGGATAGGGAAGAAGTGGCCATGTATGGAGGAAGGGGTTAGTTGGATTCCATGATAATGTAGAGTCTCTTCTCATGGAGAGAAGAGGGAAAACAAATTCAAGGTGTATGGGCCCTTGCATGCCATTGTATTTGATCTAAATTTTTGGGGAGATAATGAGAAGATTGGGTGGAAAGATGTATGTGGTTTTAGCCTTGAAGAGGTATGTTATTTGAACTTATTATTTTGGCATTCTCCTACATGGAAATCCACCTTCACCCCTTGTTATGGGTTCATGGTGAATCCATTTTTGCAAGCCTTGGGAGGGTGTTCTTTGTTGTTGTATTCATGTATGTGGATGTATGATTGTCACTCATTGGCTACCAATTCTCAAAGCTTGTGGGTGGTCTCCTTGAGACCTAAGATGGGAGGTGAGATTACCATGGTTCTCCTCATATATTTTCATGTTTTGAACTCAAGATGATTGTGGAAAAATCTTAGGAGAAATCCCTATTTTGATGTAGTTGTGTGAGAGCAACTTTAATGTTGCATGGTTACTCCTTTTGTATTGAGATTCATTTCTTGTTGAGTTTTGTAATATTCATATTGGAATCTTTATCAAGTAAGATATGAAGAGTTCTTATTCATTATGTAAAAGCTTCATTAAAGGAAGAAACATTGTATGCCTTCCATTGATTGTATAGATTTTCCATCTTGAAGATGTGTAGTTGTATTTTGAAAGATTACCATAATGTAAAGGAAGAATCTTTAGTTTCATGACTATTGTATTCTACTTTTTAGAATAATGAATTTAATCTTTCAAGGTAGAATGATATCCAATATTGAAAGGGAAAGGCAATGTAATAGTTTTTCATAGCATATAAAATCTTGTAGATTTATGAATCTTGTAATCTCTACAATGTATTTGATTGTAAGTTTTGAAGTTAAAAATACTCCATTCTTCCTTTGGAAATCTATATTCCATTTCAATAGGTTCAACACTATACCTTAAAACCTTCATTGCAACCTCAATTCTTCAGAAGAAAAAAAAAAACTTGATAACAATAGTAAATCAAAACAAAAGTAAAACAAATAAAAACTACTAAGTGTAAGATAAAACAAAATGACTAAAGAAAAAAAAGGCCAAATAGAGACCTACAGGTCTCTGGAAAATGTATGGGATAAAAATAAATTCCCCACACACTTCCAAAATTTACCACAGTCAATAGAAAATTGTATTTCTATCCCACTTGGCAATAAAACAATATTT
>MU228407.1:536715-549147 GCA_018584345.1 Thuja plicata
CTTGTCTCATGGTTTCAAAAAAACAAATAATAAAAAAGAAAGCCCACTTGCAAAGTTTAAATCATTTCTCACTTTTTCAAGGCTAATGTTTTGGTGGGGCCCCCAAACTCATGTCTATGCACTTGCCTTCCTTGAAATTTGACCCCCTATCCTTGGGGAGCCTTTGAATTTCTTGTCCCTCACCTCTACCACTTTGTACATGGATTAAGGAGAGGGAGAGAGTGATGGGATGGGGAATGGCTAGGGGTGTAAGTTAGGCTAGCTTAGGATTAGTTTATTAGATTTTGGTTAGTCATTTTATGTAAAGTTTAGTTTGTTGATTTATAATTTAGCAATGAATAATAAATATGGTTACCATGTGTTGAAAATAAAATTTAAATGTGTTCAAAATAGAATTTAAATAAATTTTATTTTATGGGTTAGTAGTTTATGCTAATATGTGTTGAGAACAATGGGTTAAGCAATAGTTAGGAGATGGGTTAATTATTAATTCTTTATAGTTAGTAAATATCATTTATTTAATTATTGTGTGTTGATAAATAAAGTTAAGATTAGAATTTAATTAATGTTTTATCAATTAATTGTAAAATTATAATAATGCTTTACAGAATTTTAATGCACCTTGAGTAATTTAATTGAATGAAATTAATGTGTATGTGGGAACTTTAATTCATAGGTGTTAGGAGGTCTAATGTGGATAGATTATTTAAATTGGACTGTTGGTTAAAATATTTTAATGATGTCATGAACGAGGTTAATTAATTGGATTTCTAAGGTGTAAGGTTGATAGGTTATTGAAGGGGTCTTATTTGGTCAACTTGGTTGTAATATAGGATGATGTTTAAAGATATGACTGAAGATCGTAAATGGCTTAATGATAAGAGTGGTATATGTATTAGCTCTAATTAGATCATGTTATAATCAGGACTAAGGATTTAAGTATCGTAAGGTCAACCTATAATGTAGCTTAGTACACCCATGCAAAGCACCTAGTAAAAACAAACTGAATGTAAGAGCATTTTTTCAACCTAACTCAACTTATGTTCTTAACAGTGAATTACGATCATGATGACACACCTTGCTAAATATGAAACCATGGTTTAATTCAACCTAACCAAAGTGTTCATGTAACTCTAAAACTTAGAGTCTTTATCCTTTGTAACAAGTCAGATTACCGACTTTACATCTGTACACGACGCAACCCAAACCCAATCCATGTTAAGACCTTGCAACTCAAAAACTAACTTCACCTTTCCATTACCTTTCCACAACACTTTCTATATTAGTTGTGTCATAGTTTTTGTTTGATCTTGTATTTTTTTTTTAAAATGTGTGTGTGTTTTGCCCTAGTTTTGGGCATGAAATTTTGGTATTAGAGCCATGTTTTGAGACTATGAACCTAACCCATTACATTTCAACTAATCTAAACTTAAATTATTGTGTAGGATGCCTGCCATCACATGAGCTACTTGATGAGGTAGAGGTCATAGAGCTACACATATTGTGGTAGAACAGGAGGATCCACCACCTCAGAACCCTAACCAAGATATTTTAGATGTTCTCCAAAATCTAATTGGGGTAATTCAGCAGAGACTACCACGCATAGTTTAGCAGGAAATTCCTAAAGGGGAAGCACATATTTTAGAAGATGATAGAGAAGTTAGCAGAGAGAGAAGTAGGAGTCCCCCACCCAGGTCTGTTGAGGGTCATGGTGATCATGAGGGTGAGTCAGTTCATCGGGTTTTAATACCATGTGAGTATGAGAAACATTCCAGAGAGAGACCCCCTAGAGATGTTGGAGATGAGATACGAGAGTTATTGCAAGTCTAGCCACCCTTGTTTTTTGGATCCACTGATGGGTCAGTAGTAGAGGCTTGGTTACAGAGTTTACAATAATGTTTTGGATTGCGCCCTTATGGGAGTAATCTAAAGGCATGACTTCCATTCCATCTCCTATGAGAGAAGGCCTCCACTTGGTGGGAGTAGGAGGTGTCCATAGGTGGAATGAGTATTGACACACTCACTTGGGAGACTTTTGTAGCCTGATTTTGAGAGAGGTATCTCTCCAAGAATTTCAGATAGAGATAGATAGAGGAGTTCCATGATCTCCAGTAGAGAGGCCTCATAGTGGCCCAGTATGAGAGTTAGTTTTTTGAGCTCCTTCCATATGTTGATTACATGAAGGATGAGAAACTACGTATCCATCGTTTCATTAAGGGACTTAATATGTCTCTTCAGGGCATAGTACACCTAGCCTTTCCTACCACATTCAGAGAGATAGTTGAGATGGCACTTGTAGCCAAGGATATCCATACTAGAAAAGAGTCTCGAGATTGGTCCCATCACCGAAACCCCTCTTTGCAGTAGTTAGGATAGCAGAGACCCCCTTGGAAAGGGAAACATAATCACTCAGTAGGATCCTTTAAGGGTCAATAGTCTGAGTAGTAGATATCTCAATAGGATTCTAGATAGATGCATTTACATGGTTATCAGGGCTCTAAGCCTGAACAATGGCAGTCTAAGGGTCCTAGACATGATTAGAGGACGCAGACCCCTTAGGCACAGCCGGCTAGGACTCAGCAGTCCTCTAGGGGCAGTTACAGTGGTTCTAGTAGGACAAGAGGACAACAGCAGTCTAGATCACAGGGAGTTCAGATTCAGTCCTGAGGGCCATGTTACACTTGCAGTGGTATGGGTCATATAGTGAGAGAGTGCCCACAGGGACAATCAGCTAGTTGTTAGTGAGGGGCTACCTCAGAGCCTACAGTTGGAGATATGGGTAGATCCCATAGATTTTTTGTTATGGTTGATAACTGCCAGGCCAAGCACCAGGCCATAGTCATAGAGGCCACAGGTATGATTCAGGGTATCATTGTTTCTATTTTGTTTGATTCAGGAGCCATAGAATCCTTTATATCTCCCTGTGTAGTGGAGCATTGCAGGCTGGTGGTAGTTAGACAGGATGTTGGTTGGGAGGTTGAGTTAGTTTCAGTAGCTAGAGTGTCTATTAGTTAGTTCATAGTTTTCAGATTCAGATTGGAGACTTAATCATGATAAATGATCTCCGCATTACCCCTCTAGGTTCTTATGATGTAGTCCCTGGCATGGATTGGCTATAAGCCCATAGGGCCAAGATGGATTATCATCAAAAGAGGGTTGAGTGTGTTGATCATGGTACTTCTATGGTGATATTTGGGGTACAAAGACCCGTATCCCTTTGCATGATTTCTGTTGTGCAGCTTAGGTGGTGCGTGCGGAAGGGATATCAGTTATTTTCTATCACCATTAGTGATAGAGAGGAAGATTCAGAGGGGGATCCTTCGCTCGAGGATTATCCTATTCTTTAGGAGTTTGTAGATTTATTTCCTACTGAGCTACCTGGTATGCCTCCACCTAGGGTAGTTGATTTTCACATAGACCTTGTACTAGGAGCTGAGCCCATATCTAGATCACCTTACAGGATGACCACACATGAGCTCAATAAGCTCAAGATTCAATTAGAAGAGATCTTGGAGAAAGGGCATATTTGACCTAGTGTATCACCTTGGGGTGCACCAGTGATTTTTGTCAAGAAGAAGGATGGATCACTTAGATTGTGCATTGATTATTGGTAGTTGAATAAAGTAACAATTAAGAATTGATACCCACTCCCCAGGATCTATGACTTGTTTGATCAGTTGCAGGCTGCCCGAGAGTTCTCGAAGATAGATCTGAAGTTGAGGTACCATCAGCTATGGATTGTGGAAAGTGATATCCACAAGACTGCTTTTCACATGAGGTATGGTCATTATGAGTTCACAGTAGTGCCATTTGGCATCACAAATGCTGTAGCCGTGTTCATGAGCCTCATGAACGGATTATTTCATACATTCTTGGATAAATTTGTGGTAGTGTTCCTTGATGACATTCTGCTATATTCTCGCAATGAGGAGGAGCATGAGGAGCATCTGAGATAGGTTCTGCAGTGTTTGAGAGAGAATCAGTTATATGGAAGCTTGTCAAAGTGTGCCTTCTTTAGACCCAAGTTGCATTATCTTGGTCATGTTATATCTGGCAATGGGATCTCTGTAGACCCATTGAAGATTAGAGCCATTATGGATTGGCCAGCACCCATCAGTCTCACTGAGGTCAGAATTTTTATGGGCTTAGCAGGGTATTACAGATGCTTCATGGTAAGATTTTCTAGAATAGCTCATCCCATCACTTCCCTTTAGAGAAAGGGGAAGAAGTATGAATGGATAGAGAAGTGTGAGAGAGCTTTCTAGGAGCTCAAGAGAGCCCTCACTAGCGCACCAATTTTAGTAGTGCCAGATCCTTTGGCAGATTTTGTTGTATGTACAGATGTTTCATTGGATGGTTTAGGAGCAGTCCTTATGTAGGAGGGTCATCCTATAGCTTTCGAGTCTAGGAAGCTAAAGACTCATGAGCTTAATTATACTACTCATGACCTAGAACTCGCAGCGGTGGTTCATTCCTTAGTGAGATGGTGACACTTCCTTCTAGGTCACCAATTTGAGCTTCATTCAGATCACCAGAGCCTAGAGTATATCTTTACACAGCCCAATCTTAATGTTAGGTAGGGGAGATGGATGGAGTTTTTGTGTGAGTATGATTTTGATGTTCATTACATCAAAGGGAAGGAGAATGTAGTTGTAGATGCCTTGAGTAGGAGGTGACACAAGCTCTCATCTATGAATTATAGTACAGATTTGAGGGAGCACATTTTGCATCACTTGCTAGAGGATGGATTATATGTGGAGGTTTTTCAGTTTATCCATTCTCAGAGACCTCTTGAGGGGAGACTTGCAGAGTATTCTTTAGATTCCAATGGACTTCTACATCATAGGGGACGCATCTATGTACCTTCTACGGGTGACTTACAAAAGTTTATTTTGCTTGAGGCTCATAGAGCACCTTATGCAGCTCATCCAGGAGTTAAGAAGTTGCATGCCAATCTGAGATAGTTGTATCATTGGCCGGGCATGAGATTGCAGATTGCCAGCATAGTTGCTAGATGTCTAGAGTGCCAGAGAGTGAAGGTAGAGCACAGTCATCCAGGTGGGCTCCTACAGCCACATGAGATTTCTGAGTGAAAGTGGGATACTATATCTATGGACTTCATTGTTGGTCTCCCTATGTCTTCTTGCCGCCATGATTCCATCTTGGTGATAGTCGACACGTTGAACAAGGTTGTGCACTTCTCACCCGTGCGTACTACCTTCACACCATGAGACATAGCTCAGGTCTTTTTGTGGGATATTTTCAGACATCATGGCATTCCCCATAAGATCATCTCTGATAGATACTCCTTGTTCACACCAGCTTTTTGGAGAGAGTTACAGACAACGTTGGGCACTAGACTAAATTTCAGTATAACATATCACCCTCTAATAGATGGACAAATAGAGAGGGTTAACTAGGTGTTAGAAGATATGTTACATATGTATGTGATGGATCATCAGGTCAAGTGGGAGGAATACCTACATCTGGTCAAGTTTTCCTATAATAATGGGCATCATTCTTCTATAGGTATGTCACCATATCAGGCCTTGTACGGTAGACCATGCAGGACACCACTGAGTTGGGATAGGATCAAGGATAGAGTATCTATTGGACCCTAGTTAGTCAAGGAAATGGAGCAGCAGGTAGTCTTGATTAGACAACATCTTATAGAGGCTTAGGATCGACAGAAGAAGTATGTAGATGCGAAGCGGGTTGATTGTGAGTATATGGTTGGAGATAGGGTTTTCTTGAGAGTGCGTCTACATAATAGTCCAATCCATTTTGGAAAGGGCTCTAAGTTAGCACCTTTCTTTGTTCAATCTTTCAAGATATTGGAGAGGATAGGACCAGTTTCCTACTATCTAGCCTTGCCACCTAGCCTTTCACACATCCACAATCTATTTAATGTATCTGTCTGACAGAAATATATTTATGATGAGTCTCATATTATAGAATGGGATGCCTTGTAGGTGGAGTCAGACAGACAGCTAGCACTGGAGCCCATTCATATTAAAGCCTGACAGACCCTTGCACTTTGAGGCTGAGAGTTAGACCAGGTTAGGGTCCAATGGGATTGTTATAATGAGGTCACGGCTTCATGGGAGGACGCAGCATAGATGAGATCTCAGTACCCATATCTTCTTGATGAACTCCATAAGGAAGTTCATGCATAGTGGGGGAGGATGTGAGGCCTTACCCTGACCCATCATAGCTCAGTTGATACACTTATTTTGATACATTGATACACTTTTTGATTATCCTGACAGAGACTCAAGATATTATGTTTATAATGATGATTATATTGTATGGATTACATTCTGATATGGATTAGGCCTAGAACATGTGGTTGATTTTGATTATACATGCTTAGATAGGTGAATTAATGAGAAGATCAAATCATGATTAGACTTGATTATTTCATGGATGTTATGTCATGATGATTATGGAATTATTATGTTTTAAAAATTTCTGTATGAAAAATGTAATTAGGAATTTAATTATACTTATTGATTAATGTTGCTAAGTATGAACTGAAAATGTATATTGCATGTGATTTTATTATCTTGGACTACTGATGCTCTAATTTAGTGTGTAGGAAAGAAAACCATGGAATCAGTCAGCGAATCAGTTTCCAACCATATGTGAAAATTGTAAAGCCAAGTTTGAACCTAATGAAGAGGGTCAAACTTCATTGTTAAGTGATTTTATTCGTGACCATAAATTGTATGTATGTATTTGGTGTTTTCATTATGTAATTAGTGACATGTCAACGTTGTATTATGTCATGTTATAGTGTAATTTGACACTCATTATAGAATAACATGTCTACTAAGATTGGCAATGTAAACCTAAGCCTAACCGATTCATTAGAAACCTAAATAAACCCCTTATTGGAGATACTTGCAAAGTTCCACCAATTTGATCATTTAGATTTAATTCTTTTCTAGCCACTTCTTGAGGCCAAAAAGAGTTCCTAAGGGTCAAATTTAGCAAAATCCATGTACCTTAGTGATAGGGGTATGGGTTAGGAATGTTTTTAACACATCTAGAATCCCCTAGTGGCCTTGGTGGCCTATTTTATGACCTATTTTCCACATGTTATGAAAATGGAGTAAGTCTTGACCTTTTACCCAAACCCACACTCCTTTCCAATCTGAAATTTATGATGAGGGATAAGAAAAAGCCAAAGGACTTTAGGGTCAAGTCTAAATTTAATGTTGGTGGGTGGGTAGAAGTTGGAGGTATTTTTAGAGACCCTTGGTAGAGTTAGTGGGTGTTCACCAACTCTCTACTTTTAGAGACATTAGAGTTTGGATGGAAAAAGCATAAGGGATTGGGCTCTTCTCAAATTTCATTTGTCATAACACATTGTGAAGGTTGGTCTCCATTGCCATGAAAGTGCTTTGTTTTGTTGCAAGGTGATTTGTATGTTTCTTTTCATTCTCTTGCATATGTGAAATGTATTTGTATTATTGTTATGTGAGGGAATGGGATTTTGGGTTTGAATTCTTGCTTATGGTTTTATCTTTGTTTTGAATATGGTAGTTTTGTGAAGGGTGTGATGGCATTACTCACCCTTGGATAGGGAAGAAGTAGCAATGTATGTGGGAAGGGGTTAGTTGGATTCCATGATAGTGTAGAGTCTCTCCTCATGGAGAGAAGAGAGAAAAAAATGCAAGGTGTATGGGCCCTTGCATGCCATTGTATTTGATCCAAATTTTCAGGGAGATAAGGAAAAGATTGGATAGAAACATGTATGTGGTTTTAGCCTTGAAGAGGCATGTTATTTGAATGTATTATTTTACCATTCTCCTACATGAAAATCCACCTTCACCCCTTGTTATGGGTTCATGGTGAATCTATTTGTGCAAGGCTTGGGAGGGTGTTCTTTGTTGTTGTATTCATGTATGTGGATGTGTGATTGTCACGGTCCATTGGCTATCAATTCTCCTAGAACAGGGGTGGTCTCCTTGAGACCTAGGATGGGAGGTGAGCTTCCCATGGTTCTCCTTATGTATTTATAGGTTTTGAAGTTAAGATGATTGTGGAAAAATCTTAGGAGAAATATCTATTTTGGTGTAGTTGTGTGAGAGAAACTTTAATGTTGCATGGTTACTCCTTTTGTATTGAGATTCATTTCTTGTTGAGTGTTGTAATGTTCATATTGGAAGCTTTATCAAGTAAGATGTGAAGAGTTCTTATTCATTATGTAAAAGTTTCATTAAAGGAAGAAACATTGTATGCCTTCCATTGATTGTATAAATTTTCCATCTTAAAGATGTGTAGTTATATTTTGAAAGATTACCATAATGTAAAGGAATAATCTTTAGTTTCATGCCTCTTGTATTCTATTCTTTAGAATAATGAAGTTAATCTTTCATGGTAGAATGATATCCAATATTTAAAAAGAAAGGCAATGTAATAGTTTTTCATAGCATATAAAATCTTATGGATTTATGAATCTTGTAATCTCTATAATGTATTTGATTGTAAGTTTTCAAGTTAAAAATACTCCATTCTTCCTTTGGAAATGTATATTCTATTTCAATAGGTTCAACACTCTACCTTAAAACCTTCATTGCGACCTCAATTCTTGAGAAGAAAAAAAAAAACTTGATAACAATAGTAAATCAAAACAAAAATAAAACAAATAAAAACTACTAAGTGTAAGACAAAATAAAATGACTAAAGAAAAAAAAGGTAAAATAGAGACCTACAGGTCCCTAGAAAATGTATGGGATAAAAATAAATTCCCCACACACTTCCAAAATTTACCATAGTCAATAGAAAATTTTATTTCTATCCCACTTGGCAATAAAACAATATTTAATTGTAAAAGGAACACAAACCCCATTTTTTAAAAAAAATTAATAAAAAGGGCATAGCGATGATTTGAGAGGACAACCCGAATTTCCCACACCATTTAAACCTTTCCTCTAAAACCCACGTAGGTTTTTCCTTGTCTCATGGTTTCAAAAAAACAAATAATAAAAAAGAAAGCCCACTTGCAAAGTTTAAATCATTTCTCACTTTTTCGAGGCTAATGTTTTGGTGAGACGCCCAAACTCAAGTCTATGCACTTGCCTTCCTTGAAATTCGACCCCTATCCTTAGGGAGCCTTTGAATTTTCTTGTCCCTCACCTCTACCACTTGGTATGTGGATTAAGGAGAGGGAGAGAGTGATGGGATGGGGAATAGCCTTGTAGAGTAGGTTATGCTAGCTTAGGATTAGTTTATTAGATTTTGGTTAGTCATTTTATGTAAAGTTTAGTTTGTTGATTTATAATTTAGCAATGAATAATAAATATGGTTATCATGTGTTTAAAATAGAATTTAAATGTTTTCAAAATAGAATTTAAATAAATTTTATTTTATGGGTTAGTAGTTTATGCTAATATGTGTTGAGACCAATGGGTTAAGCAATAGTTAGGAGATGGGTGATTTATTAATTCTTTATAGTTAGTAAATATCATTTATTTAATTATTGTGTGTTGATAAATAAATTTAAGATTAGAATTTAATTAATGTTTTATCAATTAATTGTAAAATTATAATAATGCTTTACAGAATTTTAATGCACCTTGAGTAATTTAAATGAATGAAATTAATGTGTATGTGGGAACTTTAATTCATAGGTGTTAGGAGGTCTAATGTGGATAGATTATTTAAATTGGACTATTGGTTAAAATATTTTAATGATGTCATGAACAAGGATAATTAATTGGATTTCTAAGGTGTAAGGTTGATAGGTTATTGAAGGGGTCTTATTTGGTCAACTTGGTTGTAATATAGGATCATGTTTAAAGATATGATTGAAGATCGTAAATGGCATAATGATAAGAGTGTTATATGTATTAGCTCTAATTAGATCATGCTATAATTAGGACTAGGGATTTAAGTATCGTTAGGTCAACCTATAATGCATCTTAGTACACCCATGCAAAGCACCTAGTAAAAACAAACTGAATGTAAGAGCATTTTATCAACCTAACTCAACTTATGTTCTTAACAGTGAATTATGATCATGATGACACACCTTGCTAAACATGAAACCATAGTTTAATTCAACCTAACCCAAGTGTTCCTGTAACACTAAAACTTAGAGTCTTTATCCTTTGTAACATGTCAGATTACCAACTTTGCATCTATACGCGGTGTAACCCACACCCAATCCATGTCAAGACCTTGCAACTTGAAAACTAACTTCACCTTTCCATTACCTTTATGCAACACTTTCTGTATTACTTGTGTCATAGTAGTTGTTTGACCTTGTATAAAAAAAATTGTGTGTGTGTTTTGCCCTAATTTTGGGCATGACATTTTGGTATCAGAACCATTTTTTGACACTAGGAACCTAACCCATTACGTTTCAACTCATTTAAACTTAAATTATTGTGTAGGATGCCTGTCATCACATGAGCTACGTGATGAGGTAGAGGTCATAGAGTTGCACATGTTGGGGCAGAACAAGAGGATCCACTACCTCCACCACCTCAGAACCCTAATCAGGATATTTTAGATGTTCTCCAAAATCTGATTGGGGTGATTTAGCAGAGACTACCACCCATAGTTCAGTAGTAGATTCCTGAAGGAGAAGCACATATTTCAAAAGATGATAGAGCAGTTAGCAGAGAGAGAAGTAGGAGTCCCCCACCCAAGTCTGTTGAGGGTCATGGTGATCATGAGGGTGAGTCAGTTCATTAGGTTGTAATACCATGTGAGCATGTGATACGTGCTAGAGAGAGACCCCCTAGAGATGTTGAACATGAGATCTAGGAGTTATTGCAACTCCAGACACCCTTGTTTTTGAGATCCACTAATGGGTTAGTAGCAGAGGCCTGGTTACAGAGTTTACAGTGATGTTTTGGATTGTACCCTTATGGGAGTAATCTAAAGGTATGACTTGCAGTCCATCTCCTATGAGAAAAGGCCTTCACTTGGTGGGAGAAAGAGGTGTCCATAGGTGGAGTGAGTATTGACAAACTCACTTGGGAGACTTTTGTAGCCTAATTTCAAGAGAGGTATCTCTCCGAGAATTTTACATAGAGATAGGTACAGGATTTCCATGATCTCTAGTAGAGATGCCTTATAGTGACCTAGTATGAGAGTCAGTTTCTTGAGCTCCTTCCATATGTTTATTACATGAAGGATGAGAAACTATGTATCCACCGTTTCATTAAGGGACTTAATATGTCTCTTCACGACACAGTACACCTAGCCTTTCCTACCACATTTAGAGAGACAGTTGAGACAACACTTGTAACTGAGGATATTCATACTAGATAGGAGTCTCAGGATCGGTCTCAGCACCAAAACCCCTCTTCCCAGTAGTTAGGACAGCAGAGACCCCATTGGAAAGGGAAACAAAATCACTCAGTAGGATCCTTTAAGGGTCAACAGTTTGAGCAGTAGAGATCTCAACAGGATTCTAGACAGAGGCCTTTATAGGGTTATCAGGGCTCTAAGCCCAAATAGTTATAGTCTCAGGGTCCTAGACATGATCAGAGGACATAGACCCCTCAAGCACATCTAGCTAGGATTCAACAGTCCTCTAGGGGTAGTTATAGTGGTTCCAATAGGACCGGAAGACCACAACAGTCTAGATCACAGGGAGTTCAGATTTAGGCCTGAGGGCCATGTTACACTTGGGGTGGTATGGGTCATATAGCGAGAGGCTGCCCATAGGGACAATCAACTAGTGGTTAGAGAGGGGCTACCTCAGAGCCTACAGTTGGAGATATGGGTAGATCTGATAGAGTTTTTAATGCGGTTGATAACCGCTAGGCCGAGCACCAAGCCACGATCATAGAAGCCACAGGTATGATTCAAGGTATCAGTATTTCTATTTTATTTGATTTAGGAGCCACAAACTCCTTTATATCTCCCTATGTAGTGGAGTATTGTGGGCTAGTGGCAGTTAGACAAGATGTCAATTGGGAGGTCAAGTTAGCTTCAGGAGTTAGAGTGTCTTTTAGTTCCTTAGTTCACAATTTTTAGATTCAGATTGGAGACTTAATCACGATGACTGATCTCTGCATTACCCCTCTAGATTCTTATGATGTAGTCCTTGGCATGGATTGGATATATTCCCACAACACCAATATGGATTGTCATTAGAAGAGGGTTGAGTGTGTTGATGATCACGATACTTGTATGGTGATATTTGGGGTACAAAGACCTGTATCCCTTTGCATGATTTCCGCTATGCAACTTAGGCGGTGCGTGCGGAATGGATGTCAGTTATCATGTCTAATGGATCTGGTGGCATCACCATTTCCAACTAAGTTGCACAAGTAAGTATGGAACTGTATGCACCCTAAAATGGTCGCCTAGACTTTGGGCCCCATTTTATTATTTTATCAATTTATCAAATCCCTGAATCAATATTTTCAAATATCAACAATATCAATTATATCAATTTCCTTGATC
>MU228407.1:557853-578203 GCA_018584345.1 Thuja plicata
ACTTGTTCTTTCCTTTCATAGATTAGTTGCATTGTACTTTCATTTTCATAGCTTAGTTTGCATTTTCATTTAGATTTGCATTGCATTGCATACATTTTGATTCTTGAGGATATTGGCATTCTTGCCCTTGTCTTCATTGAATCTCTCGTTGTATGGTTTATTAGCAAGGTCATGAGTTTATAGCTCTAGCTGAGAGAAATTTTTACAAATCTTGCAACTCCATGCATAGAGAGTTATGGATCGATTTGTGAGGGCTCATTCTTGAGTTTCCTTGCATGTAAGGATTCATAGAAGTGCACTATTTTGTGTGTACAGGAACTACATTATGACAATTTATATTATGCATCAGTTCCACTACATATTGATCATATAGACAAATCATCATTATTGAAGATGCACTATATTGTTACTTGTAAATATTATTAAAAGAAAAACAACCATCGGTTAATGGGTACAAATTAGCATTGATGGACACACATAGTAAAGTTGACATCACTTACTGATATGTATCAGGAATTACACAAAAGCCAAGTCTCTAAGTGTAACTGATGGACATCGATGATCCTTGAGCTGATAGAAGTTGTCGTCACCACTTTACCAACAATCATCGGTGAAGTCACTGAAGCTTCTAGCAATCCCGACACTTTGCGCCTACACCGACAATGTTATTTATGCCTCAACTGACGAACTCAGTCTTTGTACACCGATGAGTTGTTGGGAATTAATGACAACTTAGGGCACAAAAGTTATAAAAGCACGACGGAAGAGTTCATTTGGAACCCGTGATTTTTGAGCAACCAAGAAAAGATAAGAAGAGCGATTGAAGAGCAGATTGAAGTGCAACCTAAAAAATATTCTAACACAACTCAAAGGATTCATGAGCGATCACAGAGATTCAGTAAGTACCTACAATCACTGACCTCACTGTTTAAATACAAAAATCCCTAAATTTCTGAATACAATGGCATCTACTTTGAGAACAGAAAAATTGAAAGAGGCTAAGAAGGAAACAATTAATCTTATTAGAAATATCACTTGTGTTGAACCTAAATATAATTTACACCTAGAAATTGTATCACAACCTGATGATCTTGGAGCATTCTCTAGAATCCCACCTAGGGTTTTGCTGGTAGAGGACATAAGGTCCTATATACATTGAAAGATCTCATAACTAGATCTAGACATAGAAAATTCCTATAAGGCACTATGTGATGAAACTGGAAACCTGAAAGAAGAGCACAAGCATCTAGACATGAAAGATCTGAAAAATGCATCACACTTTCCTAGGGTTTTTAAGACCGAATGGATACAGATAGTTCTCAGCAGAATTTATAACCAGAAATTGTGGCTTGATGAGCCAAAACAAATAACAAAAGATGTTATTCATGCATTTAATGGATATCCCACAACTGACAAGCCACAATCTCACAAGCACCCATCCTTGAAGGAAGTGGAAAAGTTAACAGGTGCAAAGTCAGACAAAAGAGGTCTCAAGGTCAACACCATCACCAACAAGGAACTCAAATTTGGTGCATGTGTGGTAGGATATTAAATCTTCCAGGTCAGTAGAATGAATAGCATAGCAAGCAGTGCTATGAGAACAACCTACAAGATCATCAAACTAGGAAAGAAAATGGATCTTGCAGAGATATTGTTAAATCAACTTGAAGAGAACATGAACACCATAAGGTCATCAAGGACAAAAACTTGTAAGTTTGGTTCTCTTATTATGTGCATATTCTTTTACATTGAAGAATACTTTCCTTCCATAGGCAAAGTAGTATGGGACACAAGAAAACCAGTCACCATACAGATATCTGAGCACATAGAATCATTAGGAATAAATTTTGATGACATAATGAATGAGTATTTCAAAGGAATAAAAGAAAAGATGAAAGCTAGAACAAGGATACCTGATAATTTGATAGAAGAACACAAAGATGACATATTTTTTATAGTAGATACTGATTTTACATATATCAAACCAGTAGTACCAAGAAAATATTAGCTATCATCTCTATAATATGAGATGAAAATAGGACAAGCTACTAAGTGCATTCAAGTGCTATTGAATGAACCAGTGGACATCAAGCAAGCAAGATTTGGGACTTATGAAAAAGCCAAACCAAAAATCAAGAGAGATCTTGTTGTCAAGAAAATTGTGAACAAAAAGAACAAAATGGTTAAGGATCTAACAAAGAAATTTGCAGTTACAGAATAAGGTGAAGAGGAAATGGAAGGAAAGGAGGAAGAAACTGAGGGCCAGTCACCCATCGGTGAAGAAATAGAAAATAGTGAATTAGAAGCCACTCAGTCAGATTCACCACCTCCTCCTCCAGCTAAGAAAGAAAAGACAACAGCTGCTTCAAGAACAAGAAGCAAAACTGCAAAGGAAATAACTCCTTCTCCACTAAAGAAAGGGAAAGTGAGAACCTACAAGAGGAAACCAATCTCACCAAAGGAGAAACAAACCAAAAGGAGGAAATTGGTTAGAACTAAAGATGATCTAGATGACTCAGCTATGGATGAAGCTAACATAGAAGTTCAAAAGGAAAAAGAACCTTTGGTTCCCAAAACCATTGATGAAATATGTAAGAATATTTCAGAATCACAGTCTATTTCAGATCCTAACATTAGGAAATGGTTGAAATTCAATATAGAGGATCAAAATAATATTGAAGAAGCTATTATAGCTAAGATGCACAAACACCACTATGTTCCACTTCAATTCACAGAATATGATGTACCAAAGGAACTAACAGAAAGACTATTTGCAAGATGGACATTTGCACTACACCAAGAAAAAGAGATAAGAGAAAGAGTACTTGTTACTCTTATGCCTTCTGATTCAAAGAAGGAAGAGATAAGTGAAATGATGAAAAATTATGAAAAGGAATTCTCACCAAAAATGAGAGCATGCAAATTTCTCAAAGGGAAGCTAATTGATCTTGATCAGGAAAGCATTAAGAAGTGGTGCAAGATACTCAAAAATCCCACTAAGGAAGCTAGCCCGAAGAAGGAACACATCATCATTAAGGATGCAAAGGATGATTCATCAATGGAATTGGAAAAAGAAGAGAGTGAGGCAAGCGGAAACCAGAATACTAAAGTTGCAGATGAGTTATGGCCCGACACTACTCTTGACAAAACTCAGAGTGAGGAAAGCCAAATTCTACCAAGTCTAATTCACATTGAATTGAGTAATGATGAAGAAGTTACCAAAGAATAATTGATAATAAAAGTTAACATAAATGAGAATTTTAGTGATGAAACATGGTTGGATAATATCATCAATGACACTACAGGAAAAGACCCTACATAAGAGGTGCAAAAATATGAAGATATCACTATTGCACAGGGAAATATCGACGGTCAGGACACACCTACTAACAATGCAGAGGTAAATACACCAACCAACATGAAAATATTGATACAAGCTATCTATATTGAATCAAGTCAGGAGAAATCATCTAAGAAATATGATGATATACCCAAGGACATGGGTAATGATGAAAATAAAGATGCGTCAGACACTCAAAAAGATACAAACATAGAGATGAAGGATGTAACCGACACTCAACAAAAGGTGTCTACTGAAAAAGACAAAGGAGAAGATACTAACACAGATGAAACATTGAGAAAGGATGAAGAGAGAGAAAAGAGTGAAGAAGTTAAGCAAGATGAGAGCATGAAATAAAAGGAAGATAAATCTATTGATACATCCAAGGCCAATGAAGAGATGTCTTCACAAAACCAACCAGTGGACTCTGAACTGAAGAAACAAGATGCTTCATCTTCTCGACCCTCACCTACAAAATCAATCCAATCTCAAGGTCTATAAATGGTAGTTCACCAATCTGTCTCCCAGCCAAAGAAGAAAAAGAAGAAAGTAATGAAGAAAGATATCTTGGCTGTAACACTTGATGAGTTAATTGAAATACCCAAGTGGGATGTATCTACTTTAGATACTGAAACACTTCAAAATTTTGGAGTGATGTGTCAGACAAAAGCATTACAAGAGAAAATGAAAAAGGAACATAGGGAAGCCCAAGCACTTGATAAAGCTAGGGACATACTACATCAACTTGTTCCTGATATTAAAGTTGAAAATGACATATCAGTTATGGAACAAATTGTTGTTCTTACCGACGCCATCACCAATAAAAATGTAGATGCAGAGAAGGCAATGGAAGAACAGACAAAAATAAAGTATCAACACAAATTGGTTGAGAAAATCAGCCAAAAAGTGGCAGATAACAAGGTAAATCTCTCTAAATTAGCAAGTCAATTAGAATCTATGATTGCTGAAGCTTTTACCTTAGTTTAGAAATTGTGCACAATAGAAAATTTCATAAAAGAGAACAGTGAAAAGTTGTCACAACTAGATTCAGATTTAACAGCTAGTGCACAAAGTTTAACCTTTGATGCAAACACAATTAAGTTGCATCATGAAAAAATCACAGAGGTAAATAGATTAAGAAAAGAAATATGGGATGCAGAGACATAGTTTAGGAATGAGGTTATAGAGCTGCAAACTCACATATTGCCAAACCTCATTACTCTGCAACAACACATCACAGATGCAAGAAACCTTATTTCAACCCCAAAGATGTCTGTGGTAGACAGCATCTATGATATGCATGTAAGGATATCACTTAAGCACATGGATCTAGAGAATTTGAAGGAGAAATGGGAGAAGATGATGGAGGAAATCAAAGCCTCACACTCTGACATTTTTGACAAGTTGTAAGTACCTTTTCCTTTATTATCAAAAAAGGAGGAATGATAGTACATATGTACAACATACTACATTTGTAGAAGGATAAAATGACATGTATATTATATGTATAATTATATCAATATCATGAAAAAGGAAACAAAAAGGAGAAAGAAATTATATGTACATAAACTTACACTTACCAGCATATGCATAGGGGGAGTCACTTAATGACTAAGGAAGAAGTATACACAGGTGTACATACTAAATACATTAAGTATGTTGCACATATCAGTTTATGATACTAATGTCAAAGGAGGAGATTGATGACATTAAGTTTTTCCATTAGTATACTTAAGTGAAAAACATGATAAAAGTCATCGGTATAGGCATAACTGACGGACAGGACACTGCATATCCAACACTAATAAGATGACAATGCTTGACATGAAAATTCTAAGTATAGAATTTCTTGACAAACACTTATAAGTGTCAAACTGACGACAAGCATAACTGACGGTAAAGTTTTATGAACATCGCCAACAGAGCAGAAAAGACAAGAACCAATGAATAGTTCAAATAGGGACACCGATGGAGCAGAAGCTTGATAGAGCAAAGAATGAAAGAAAATTGACAAACTGACAAAGAAGCCCAACCATCAGAACTGACAGTCAGTTACAAAACCCGCAAAAAGTGGATCTGACTTGACACGTCAGCTAAAACATTGTAATTCTATTTATAGAGTTTTAATTTGTTTTAAAATATTACTTGAGGGTCAAGCAAGCATATTGTAAATGTTTTAAAGCATCCTAATGGATCTAAAACATAACTAACTAAAGATCAAGGTCAATTTGTAAACCTTGGATCTAGAGTTAACTTGTAAAGCATGAATCAAGAATGAACCTAGAAACTAGTATAAATACATGTTCAATAATTTTTAATATCAATCTTTGGAAAATGATTGTAGCCACAAAGAGCATCTAAGAAGCAGAAGAGAATTCATGTAAAGTTTAGAAAAAGATCATATCAGTTCTCAAGAACACATACCAGGCTACCGACAAGCAGAGACAAGGTATCATTCAATCACTCAAGGTGATTACTTATACATTGTAAGCTTTACATGATCTATTATCAGAAATTAGAGATTGTGTATACTATCAGATCAACATTTATATTGTAGTTGCATTCTAAAAAGTGCATCACATCAAAAATCATTTTGTAGAAGGTGGACTTAACAGTTCTTGATAAATCTCTTAGCAGAGTGCACACTTAACATTGTTTCTAAAGCTTCAAATGAAGTAGATCCTAATAGGTCTCCACTCTAATACTCCCAACAGGGTAGATCATCAGAAGTGAGCAAATTATAAGCCTTAACTGGCTCCCTTCTTATCTGTAGATAGTGAAGTTTTGTGTGTGACATCCCCACCACAGTTTTTACTTCCTAATAGGAGTTTTCTGTGATATCATATTATGTGTTATTTACTTTCATGTATGTTTCTTAAATGTTTACACATGTAAATAACTTATATTATGATTTCACATACATAAAGAAAGATGAGAACACAGATAAGAATATACAAATATGATGACATAAAGGTTAATGGGCCAACCACATAAAAAAATTTAGAGGTACTGATTCACCCCTCCCCTCTCAGTACATCATTCCAATAATTCCAACGTAACAATCTCCCCCTTTGATATTTAGTGGAAAAAACACTTATCACTTCGTTTAAATCCACAAAATTGCCTAAGTACATACAGTACTCCCCCTTTGATTATACTTCATACTTAATAAATTATCTACATAATATGCATGCCTTCAAAACATATTATACCTTCAACTTATCTGTTCACCTTCCTTTCCTGATTCCCCCTTGTTTTTGTCACTGATTGTTGGAGGGATTAGGTTGTACTTATCCAAAAAATATTTATGAAGTTGTAGAATCAATGCAAATGAAGTGTCCCAACTATCTTTAACAAACTTCATAACTTCCAACTTAACTTCTAGCTCAGCAGCTAGACTTACCAAACTTTCTACAGTAGAGAGATGAGAGTCTCTCTTTACCAATTCTGTTGTAGTTGTAAGTTCTTTCTAAATAACCTCTAGATGAGGTATCAGATTAGCCTGAATTGTAATCAATTTGACCCTGATTCAGCCATCTTTAGCCATAAGCTCTGCTAACCTCCTCTATGTATGAGTTAATTTATTGAAATGAGTGGAGCTCGAGCTAGCATCCATGCTCAATGAACTTGCAGTTGATTTCATATCCAATTGTGATTTCTCAATTAACTGTTGATTTTATTTGGTGAAGAATGATTCATCACATAGTCTCTTGTACAAAGAAAATACATTCTTTGCAACTTCTTCTAGAATTTCAATGAAAGAATAAAGTTCAACCTATTGTGTAGCTATCTTTTCAGACATCTTTTCTAGTACTTTGTTCTCAAACTTTCTCTTAGACCATTGTAGTAGTTTTTCATTTGCCTCAATATTATCATCAGTCACCTTTTGTACAATGTGAACTAGTTGTTCTATTATAGGTGCCTGGTCATTTACATCATTCATATCAAAGGCTTTTATGAAAATATCTTTGATGTCATGTAGAACTTGCTTCTCCTTCTGTTCTCTCTTCATTTCTTCCTGACTCTTCTTCCTCTTCAAAAGTTCTTAAAGGGTCTGAATCTGCTCATATGATAAATTCTCAGGATCCCATTTAGGAATCATAATTACTTCATCTAATGTGACATTTAGTCATGGTGACTTCTTCTTATTTAGCTTCCTCCTTTTGGGCTCAGGTGAGTTTTCATTTAGCTCAGTCACATTGATGTCCTTTCCTTTGTCAGTAAGCAATTTAGTTGTTGCCTTCATCTTAATCAAGATTTCCTGTTGGTCAGGTACACTCCCCATTTTGGTTCCATCGGGGGTAGATGAAGCAGAGTGTGATAGGTTTACCAACACTTGTATACCCTCTTGTTCTTTAGGCTTTTCTCCAATTACTTCCATTTTGTCTCCGCTATCTAACAATGTTTGAGAAACCTCTAGAATAGGTGGATTTTTAGTATTTACCTCTTGATCTTCTTGCTTCTCTTTCTCAGCTCCCTCTTCTTCATTTTTCTCTTCATCGGCCTTAGTAGCCTTGATAGGTGATTGGATAGTTGTGTATGTCAGCTCATCCTGATCCTCGGCATCCACATTTCTATTATCATCCAATGTGGTGTCAATGGGACTATCCATTGTTAAGTATATAACTTTCTCATCACCTATTTCCTTTTGAGTTTCAGTCTCTATTTCTGCTTGATCAGTGGTGATTTGCTCAGAAGTTCCTTCATCTATTTTCTTCTCTTTTGGAACTGAAAACCCAAAAATCTCTATCCAAATCTGAGTACTTTTTTGTACTACACCTTCAATATCATTCTTCAGGATAGCATAAGCCCTATGTTTAGGTGAAAACTTTTTCTTATATTTTTCAAGAAATTTTTCTTTCTATTTATTTGTCAAATCTGGGATGACTGTAGCTAAAGTTTCTTCCCTAATTTTCCTTTCAATCATCAATGCAAATTCCCATTTACTAGATATGAAATAATACAATTCTGTAGGGACATTATTTCATATCTCTTTAGGAATCAATTTTGATGAACTCATCATGTCTAATAGAGCTTCTTGAATCTTGACCTTATTCTCTTTGCTTTACTTTTCATATTTGATAAATTTAAATCCATATAACCTAGTTGAGCTTCTAATATTCTTGCATACCTCATCAATATCTTTATAATTTTTGAATGGAGTTGTAGGTATGTTTCTCAGCACATCAGTGTCTATCTCCTCATCTTCTTCATCAGTCAAGATTAGTCTCCTTCTGCTTGGTCTTTTGGTAGGAATGCTTGGCACAGCCTTGGTTTTGACTTATTTCTTCTTCCCTAAGCTACTCTCATCTGCATTCTTCCTTGTGTATATGGATGTTTTCACCATAGGAGGTGAAATAGCTGATGCCCTAGTCCTAGGTCTATTTGCAGTAGGAAGGGTAGCTTGAGGTTTGACTTTGCTTGCATTGGTTGCCTTGGCAACCATTGGCTGCTTCCATTTTCCCTTGACAACTACATCCTCTTCAGACTCAATTTCTTCTTCTCCACTTGATATGTCCTCTCCTTTTCTAGTAGTTAAACTTTGAGAAGAATCCTCTACTTCCTCATCACTAGCAATGCCAACCATCTTCTTCAGATTCTTGACAATATTTTTCCTCTTCCTTTCCATAGTGCCAACCTTTAGGTTCATAGAAATTTTGGCCTTGGCTTCTTCATAGTTACCAAAATGTTTACCAGTACTGTCAATTTCCTCTGCTAGTAAAGTTGTTATGGCTGCAAATGTTTCATCTATGTTTACTTCATAAGGTAATGGCCTTAACCATGATACCCTAGGTACTACAGCCTGAACATAAGTGTAGTTTGTGTCAACTAGAAAACACACATCCTCATAATGTTTTTCAACTAATGAACTAGGAATTTTTCTCCTCAGTCTCATTCTTTTCTTGAACTCTACAAAGTATGTTCCCATTACATTATCAAAATTATCACCTAATTATTGACTCAGTACATTTATCTATTGGGTGATAGGTCTATCTGTTTTCCATACTATATCTCCAAAGGTAGGAAAAGTCTTCTAAATATAGAAAAATATACAGATAAGAAAGGATCCAAACTTACACAAATAATTCTTCACTTTCCTGATCGATGCAAGGTTCTCAGCAAGTTGTGTTTGTTGTAGCTTAGCTAGGTTGTATGTGTGATCCTTCTTGATGATTTTCCATGCTTGGTCAACTGAAATGCAAGGCACACTATCCAGTCAGCTTGACTGATAGAACTTGTGAGCTATAACCCTCATAGAAAAATTGAGTTCTAGGTCTTCGATGGTGGAAATTTTCATTCCCCTTTTGTTCCATACAGCTTTAGTGACCTTATCTATGTCTTCTTTACTCTGGAATTTCATGGTCCTTTTCCCATTGATAGTAGGGTAACCAGGTACTTAATGTATGATATCCTTGGTAATCTTTACTAGTCCATTCTCCAATGAAATTCTTATCTCATGTACCCTGCTAAGAACAATTTTGATCCATTCTTCCCTGAAATTCCTTAGAAACTCTAGGGCTCGAGTAAACCCACGCTTGGCTAGATGATTGTGTTCGGGTTTTAGGGCTTTTTCTATACATAGTTTCCCATAGGATTCCCTCAGCTCATGGTCTCCAACTTCACTGATTTTACACATGTAACATGCCCTAATGTCATGAATCATAAGTACCTTCAGAGGGATTGAAGATAGGGCTCTAGTAAAATTTCCCTTGATAGCATTCTCAGGAATGACTTGAAAGTTGGGAGGCACACAGGTGTCGCTCCTCACCAATTGAACTTCTCTAAATTCCTTCTCCATTCCCTTAACTGGTGCAGACAAACTAGCGGCCATGATTTTGAAAAGAAAAGGGTTTCAAAGATGAAACAGAGTACCTTGGCACCTGTCAAAATTCACACTTTTTCTAAATGGCCGACGACATGTTGTAGAATACTTCAAAATTTTTTTTTGCTGAAATCAAGTTTGCCAATGCTTCAACACTTCAAGAAATCTCAATTCGCAAGGTAAAAATGAATTGTGAATGGTTCATTCCTTTATATACTTTGAGGGTCATAAAGTAGGTTTTCAATAAATGTTCTATCCATTGGAGTTAGTGCAAAACAATTGTCCTCGGCCAACTATGACAATCTCTTTATCGCAACCCAAACTAGCTTGGCACATATGCCGACAGGCTCAGTCTCAGTATAATACTAGTGCTCGGCACCTCTAGTGCAATTTTGACTTTTGCTCAACACGTGTCTTCAAATATGTCATGGTGCATCTTAACATATGCAAATATGGACTTTGGAACAATATATGTTAGGAACTATTGTAAGATATGAAATTTAAATACAGTTCCTTACATACCTCTTTTTCTTAGTTTGAAATTGTGTGATCACCTGATCCATTGGATTGGGTGACCTCAGCTTCAGTAGTTTCACTATTGCTCGGTTTATTTTTCCTTACCCGTGTCTGGTTCATCTGTGCTCGAATTTCCTCAATAGTAGGAGCGGGTACTCTTATCTTGCATTCTCTCTTAGTATGACCAATTTTCAAACAACTAAAACAAACTAGGCTTCCATTCATCCAACTCTTAGATCTTCCTCTGAAATGTGTATTTATGCAGTCCTCAGGTGCATGTCCATACTCTTCACAGTATTGACAACTTTTTCTTGTGCTATAATACCAATTGTAAGTGTTGCCTTTTCTTGGTGCTTTTGCTTGTGTCTTTGATGTCCATTGTTGTTTAACATTATATCTACAATCTTGTGCCTTGTGTCCAAATTTTTTACCATTGTAACAATATTCATTGATTCTTGATATGGGAGATGCATCATTTTCCTTAGCCCAACATTCATGTGCTTTATGTCCAAACTTCTTACAGTTTAAGCAATAACCATTGAACTTGGGTTTAGGATTGGACTTACCATTCTTACTCTGGCAAATGTTTGTAGTATGTCCTGGTTTTCCACAATGGTGGCATATAGGTTTGTTTCTCTTTTTATTTGCATTCCTCTTTTCACCAATCTTAGATGATTCTCCTTTCTCATTATATGTCTCTTGTTCAGTGTGACCTAATCCAGAAGAATCTTTTGGTCTCCTTGATGCTTCCATCAGATTCTCAAAGTGAGTAAAATCTTCATTAGGTTTATTCAACCTTTCATTTGGTACCTTCTCAGATCTAAAATCATCTTTCAATTGACTATTCTCAGATCTCAGATTCACAATTTCCATGTCTTTCCTACGGATCTCCTGATTTGCAAGTAGCAGTTGATTCACCATGTCAACCTGATTGTTTTTCATCATTTGTACATCATGTGTTCTTTCATCAAATATGATAGTCATCACTCTTTTGTCTTCTTCAGCCATAGCCTTGACATCTTCATATTTCTTCTTTTGTTCCACTACTTCACATAGTCTTACTGATTTCATTTATTGTTCTCTTTTCAGGTTTCTGACTTCTTTACTCAGTGCATTGTTCTTTTCTAGTAGATCTGCAATTGCTGCATCACTCTCAGTAGAATATCCATTTTGAAATAGATTTGTAGTTTCTTCTTCCTGATAATGAGTATCATTCATTTTTTTGGCCAAATATTTCCTAGATGTCAATGACTTCCTCAATTCTTGTCTTGCGGTATCAAGCTGATGTAATGCTAGCTGAATTTCAATCTTCTTATTCTCAATGACTTTACCCAATTTGTAAATCTCCATCTCCAGATCTGATATTCTCAAGCTTATTAAAACCTTTTGTAGGAGAACGAAGCTCTAATACCAATTTTTGGAAATACAATATTGGGAAAGCAAGATACTGAGAGGGGGGTTGAATCAGATCTTAAACTTTAATCACTTCAAAATAAACTGATCCACAAACATGCATATATGATATTGATCTAACATTTAGTAGCATCCAAGATAGTAAATGAATAAAACAATACATAGAAATCCAAATAGGTAAAACTGGGGTGGGGATGACACCCACAAATTCTTCACTACTGCAGCAATAAAGTGTGCCTATTAGGGCTATAAAAGTTTGATCACAATATGTAATCTACCTAGTTAAAGGTATGCCCGATTAAGAGTTTTAGATCATTACAATCTACCTTGTGAAAGGATTTGAAACTTACAGTAAAGTAAGCACTCTGTTAAGAGATTTAGAAAGGTTTGCTAAAACCACTATGTTAAGAGATTTCACCTGATACACTTCTTCGAATGTCTCAAGATATGATCCTTCATTGTGCACTCTGATGCTGATAACGGATCTCCTCTTATCAATACCTTTTTTGATCTATAATCTGATATAGACTTACTATGTTGTTCACTACTCTATCACTCTGCTAGATCTATGCTTCTTTCACAAAATAACCCTTTGCACATCACCAATGAATGCACACACTTCTTCTCTACTTCACAGCATACAAAATTAGGGTAAGAAGCAATCTTATATATCTTTATGAATCTGGCAATGAGATTTAGATCAATGATCAAGATCTATTATTTATGCCTCCAATGCATTCTAATTTTATGATTGGCTTCATGCCACACATAGGATAAAACAATTAAAATGCGTAATTAACTACGTATAGAATATTAAATGCTTCACATATGTCAGCTCAAAACTCCTGTAAGTCAGCCCAAACATATTACCTTAAAGTTTGTGCCATAACAGACAAGTATGACAAAACTATCTTGCTTGACACTTAAATCTCTGGCGCTTGGCACTAACTTGCCAAGTGGCTTAGCATCTATGATCTGATCTTCTCAGCAATGACTTGCCAAGTATCTTAGCTTATACTATTTGGCTTGGCCATAGTGATGGCTGACCAAAACTGCCTGAATAAATGACTAAGTGTGGACACTAAATAATCAACAAAAACTTAGAGATTAACAATAAATAGGTCAAGTGTAGTAATAAAACTAATGATTGTGGAAAACTTCCATCAATTGCGAAAAAATGTGGGCAATTGTGGCAAAGGGGAGACAGTCTCAAAAAATACTAACAAATGTCTTCACTTTCTAATAGAATTGATTTTCAGGAACAAGGTTTCTGATTTGGAGAATAGTTTGATTGTTGACAACCCTAGACTTTAACATGTTGGACTCATTTTGATGTTTATTTTTCATTTTGGAAACTGATCAAAGAACAAGCACAATAGATAGTGTGTTTTGAAGAATGGCGACTAACATGTGTATATTCTACAAATTTTTCAAGTCACAATGTTATCACGAGGTCTCAACAATGAATAGTCAGATTAATCTAAGTCAATGGTTTCAAAATACAATATTGTAGGCCCAATGCTTGAATGTCTATTAGCTCACACAGAAAGTGTCACACTACTAGGACACGAAGGTCCACAATTTAGGTGCCTATATTTTTGTCATTGCCACATATTTTTGTCATATAGTGAAGATCTCTTTCACTAGACAAATATCTTGGAACACATATGTTGGGAATCTTGGGGGAAAATTCTGCAACCCCTTGCACTCTAATAAGATATCTATTTAGAGGTAAACTAGGTTTGCCTCTAATTAATAGGTTCTAGTAGGTTCAGTGGCATCTATCCAATTGCTTTGTATGTGTGTGACTCACTTAAGAGCCTAGTTGACCATGCTAGCTCCTTAGGGATATTCACCTGATACAAACTATTATCAACACACCTCATCCAATCTTGGCTAGATATAAAACAAAACTTTGGTTCACGTCTTGTTTATATACCGATCAGAAGGATTACCAATTTAAGTTTGTTCTCTGAGGAAGAAGTGCATTCCCCAGACATGACTTTCTAAAAAGTATAAAGGTGTTTAATCTAACATATTATGCAAGTGCACCAAAAAATCAAGACACAAGGTTAATCTCTTAAACCCCAAAGTTGAAATGTGAACTAAGTTAAACCACCATACAAGCACAAGTGTTCAGTTTTAAGCCCAAAAGCAGGTGTTGATTTCTTGTTTAGTTTTCATGCCCAAATTTGAAATTTTTGTTTTCCTTTGTTCAATTCTTAACCTCCATATCAATTTTAAAGCACCAATGTGTAAATGTGAGGTTCAAGATGATTGCATGCAATTTTGTTTTTAAGCACCAAAATGACAAGTGAATTGATTTTAGGTTTTCTTTTCATAGACAAGTTAGTACCACAAAAATATTTGAAAATGAGAGTATGTGCAACTTCAAAAAAAAGCTTTTGAAATGATTGATACTCACAAAGACTTACCCTTCTCTGTTCTTGGTGATTTGTCAAGTCCTGCACATAAAACAAGAAAATGTTAGATTAAAAATAGATAGATAGAAGATTTGGATTGGATAAGCAATATTGTTGGCAATTGCGGTAAATCACAAGAAATTTTAGTAAAGAACCACCAATTGTGGCATGGATCGGTCAATTGTAGCAATCTATGTGTGATTGCGGTAAATTGATGGTTATTGCGGCACCGATCGATCGATTGCGGCACAGAGAAAGAAAATAGTCTTGTGAATAGAGACAGAAAACTTTTGTGAAACCCTTTCAATAATTGCAGTAATAAACCAAACAATTATGGAAAAATTTTGTCAATTGCGGTAAAGCACTAGCAATTGTAAAATTACACAGATATCAAGAAAAATCATAGAAAGGAATTCTCAAACTGTACATCCATGGCTAAAAAGGTTTGTCTATCATCTGCAAGGTATATTCAGGATATTTGTTTCACATTGGGTTTGCTAAAATGTACGCAATGGATCAAATTCTATGACTCTCAACAATGAGGGTTAGTAGCACCAATTTGCAATGGGGGATAAAACAATCAAATATACTATTAAAAATGAAACTAAGAATCAATAAAATGTACAAGAAAATAAGAGGAAAACAAATGAATGCAAACCCAATTGCTTGAAGCTTCTATTGTCTCTCTCTAATCCTTCTGAAACATTGTTTTTTATGCTTAGTATTGGTTTGGGTAGTGTCTATGACTTGGGAGCATCAAGAATTTAATATTGAATTGCTCTGTGATCACAAGATGGCTTGATGCTTGAACCAATCTGACAGAGTAATGGCACATGTGAGCTTGAAATCCTGGATCCTTCAAATGGTTATGAAGGGTTTTTTATATAGGAATTGAGAATGAGATGAATGGTTGAGATCAATCCCAGAGATAGGAAGATGAACGGTTGAGATCAAAGGGAACTGGAGAAGCCATCAGTAAACTCCATCTCTTCAACTGAGAGAGAGGAGATAGAGTTTGGTTAACTGAAGAGCTAATTTTGAGTTACCTTTTAGAATTGAAGAGGTGGGTGGAGAAACCCATGTGAACTGAAGAGATGAGTGGAGTAACCCATGTGATCTAATTAAAGTTATCTCTTTAAAAATAAATGAACATTTAATTCATTTTTTAAAATAAATTTTTCAACATGTGAGATAATTGAATTCTTTTTTTATTTAGAATTGCTTTATTGAATGAAATTAAATTAATTTAATTGGAAGAATTGAATTAGTAAGTTTAAATATTTTAATTTAAATTTTAGGAAATTGAATTTAATTAATTAATTAATGGAAATTAATCAATTAAGGTTAATTAATTAAATAAAATTAATTATTTAATTAATTTTTGAGAATTTGATTAGATGATTTGGGGAATGAATTTAGAATAAAATAGATGATTAATTAGCGATTAAAAACCATTAATTAATAGATGAAAATTAGTGTTTTTAATGTCAATTCGCAAGTCTATCCATTTTAGGGTGTCTACAGTAGGTTAAATCATGGAATTGGTATCATCTTTGGCAATGCTCTTCTTCCTATGTGATCACTTGTGCTATTGCAATATATTTCTAAATATGATAGTAATGGGTGAGGCATTTCTAGTTGAGGTCTCTTTCACTAATTTATTTAGAGTTTTGTACTAACCCCTTTTTTTTTTCAATGTCTTTTTTCTTTCCTTTTCCTTTTTACTCTTTACTTTGTTTTCATTCCCTTGTGTATGGGTGTAGAGTTAGTATCCTTAGTTTGGGGGATTATATCCTTAGACTTAGTGATGTCTTATCTCTTTGCAATTTTCCACAATCATGTTTCTCTCTATTTTTTCTGTCTCTTCCTTTACTATGAGCATGAGCTTATCTCATACTCCCACTAAAGTGGGGGCTAAATGTATAGTCCTAAAAAGTAAGAACTTGCTTTTGTGTTAATTTTAGGACTCTTTTAGCCCTCTTTTGTGAGCTCCTTATGGTAGGACCTCAAATTAAACCTAATTGCATACATAATTTAAATTAAGGTCCTACCTTCTCCCTCAATCTTTCTCAAGTCTATGTTGGCTCTAGTTTCTATGCACAATTTCCCATTTATCCATCCATTCACATAATTCATTTCCCTCTTGGGCCCCATTTCAATATTTAAGTGCAATTATGTTCAATTTTCCCACTTACCTTTCCATTTTCCCCAAACCACTAAACATCCCTTGAATCCTGCAACTTTACCTCTAAATTTACACCTTTAGGGTATAGGTCAAACCTGGTTCAATCTATACCATGTATAGGTCAAACCACTTTTGACCTATACCTTAGGAGTTTAAAATTGGTGGGTTCCGGGCTCGATGCAATGTATTTTCAATCTCTCACCTAGTGCAGTTGACCTTTATGAATTTGGACCCCAAAATCACTATAAAAGGAAACTTCTCCCCCTCATTTTCACACCTACTATGGTGCAATCTATGATCTTAATGCAAGAATTTTTGAACAATTTATTGTGAATTTAAGGATTTTAATCAAGAAAGAAAGAATTTATTGAAGGCATTCATCATCCATAAAGCATTCATCAACCATCAAGAATTCACGCATTTCCTTCTATAGATCTAGCTTCTTTCTTCATAGGAGACAAAGGAGTTGGCCATCAAGGGAGGAGATATACATTCGTCCATTCAAGTCTTCTTCTTCTTCAATCCAATATTGAGGAAAATCACAAGAATCTACTACATGAGGTTTTGTCTTACATGATTTCCTTTTGGTTTTTGTCGAGTCAAGGCTATTGCATTAACATATTTGATCTCATATTAAGTAGGATTACATATACATAGTATGATACATTTCCATTGTTAGATTTAATATTTCTACATGATAACATTTCCTTTATTTCAATTCAAGGTTAGTTTCTAAATCAGGGCTTGACCAAGGCAAGCCCCTTCCCCCAACAATTTCCCCTTCTCTCTTGTGTGTAGGTGCAGGTTCAGAATGAAGATTTAATTGTAGATCTGAGTGCCCATTTGAGAGAACTTTCTAGATCCATTCTCTATTATAGATTTTGAAAGTGTTGCGTATAGGTAAAAATTTCAACATATAGCCTAGCATTTAGGTTGCAGATTCTAGTTACAAAACTAGAAACCTAGTCCAAAGAATTTCCCATATCCATTTTCTATTTATGATTATGAGTAATTTGGGTATAGTTCAAACCTTCAACCTATACTTGGGTACATGTCAAACCAATTTTGATATGTTCTTGAGACATAACAAAAAGTTTTAGATTACATAGTTGTAGATCACAAATTGTTCGATTTAGGTTCTGGGACATTTTGGGACTCTGTTAGGTAGAATATCAATATTTTCACACCTTCTTCCTCACCCATTTTCAAGTACATACATTCTTATTTCTACATCTTGCATATACTTTAATACATTAGATTAGATATTTTATTGTACCTTGTTGTTAAATCTTCTCTTAATCATAAACATAATATCTCTTATCATTTTCTTCTATACATCACAAATAATACCCTAAATTCTCCCCTTAGCTAGATCTTGCATTTTTACCCTTGCATGATTTGGTTTGAGGATAGGATTTAGGGTCATTCAATGCATATGTGTGATTTGGTAGTTAACCATTGATCACCATTTCACCTTATATATATTGTTGGAAAGTGATCTATTTTGCATGGTGAGATTCACTTATGTTTGTCAGTTATGGCAACACATCTGGGTTACAGATCGATTCCTACGAATTTGAGTTTTGATGACTCTAAAATTGACTAAGTACAGAAGCAGAGTTACAGTGTTATTTTGGGTATCAAAGATCGAGATCAATGAATTATGGAAAGAGAGCTTAGAGGAAGATAGTATGAGGTATATGTGACCTCCACCTAAGGTTGACTTTTTTTTTGTAATGTTTACAACAAGTTAGAGAGATTTGAAGACAGACAAACAAACAGCAGCAGACAGTGATACAGAGAAGTTGGGCAGAAGCGATGATTTAGAGAGTATGACATGGACTCCTGGAGATCAGATTTGGATTATGGTTGTTTATAATCTACACTTTGATTATGTAAGAGCGATGACTTTGTATTTGATATTTGTTTTATTAAATTTATATTGTATCGAGAGCTGACTAAGTAATATTTGGTTAAGAGAGCTGACTTGGTTAAAAGATAAGATATATATATATATATAGAGAGAGAGAGAGAGAGTGGAATAGAGATGATTGGATAGATGATATGATATGCGAATTAAAGAGCAGAGGATTATAGATATCATTGATGAGCTATGACAAGAACTATCTAAGCATTAGAGATGCTTGTTTTCTTCATTACTGAGAACATTTTTTAAACATAATTACTTAGTAAGAGTTGTAAGCTCAGTTGGCCCCTTAACAGGGTGTTGTATACCTTTAACAGGGTTGTAATTCCTTTAACAAGGAAATGTACTATGTAATATTCAGCTCCTAACAGGGCTAGGTCTCCTAACAGGGACACTATACTTTAGTGCATTATTGTGGGTACCATCCCCACCGGGGTTTTCTCTTGGCCAAGATTTCCTCGACAAAAAATTATGGTGTTATGAGTACTATGTTATTTTCTTATGTTATTCTCATTCCTGCAAGTATATGGTTAATGTTTAATTGGATGAAAAGTTTTAGTAAGTGTTGTAATACTGATTCACCCCCCCCTCTCAGTATTACCTAATCCTAACACACACACACACACACACACACACACACACACACACACACACACACACACATATATCTGTGTGTGTGTGTGTGTGTGTGTTTATATACACACAATAGAAAAAGAGAAGCAATGCAAATAGGTAAATAACCTATCCTTTTCTTGAATTTTAGATTTCAGAAGGAAGATGCCCCATCAGCTTCAAGAGGAGACTCAAATGCTAAGTGGGACAATGATCCTTCTCTAAAATATGTAATGATAAAAATATAAATAATGAAGTGATATGATGTAGATAATAATTAGACAAGTTATTGAAAAATTGGAAATAACAAATTGATATAGACTTCCAGTGAGAAGAAATGTACAGAAATGGAAACCAGAGCATTAATTTGAACTATGTGTGAAATCTAAGCTGAAAAATTTAGGGGAGAGGGTGGGAACTCACTCTATTCTTGGGACAAGGAACAAATAGCATTTTGTACCGATTGATTTTGACTGAAATTTTCATGGGTCTTTCGACCATGTTTGATCTTTCTGAATTCCTTCTAGTGGCTCCGAAACCTATTCTTGCACATAAAAAAAAGGGAAAATGGTTGAATAAAGGGGTTATCCTTGGTGAAACCCCTATTTAGGTATAAACCTTGAAAATGGAAAGAAATCATGTAAAAAAAAGTATGTGAAAAGGTAAATATTAGATTCACCTTGCATAAACCCTCGTGGATGGATGTAGAAATTTCTCATACCTGTGAAGTGTAATGCCCTGCTAGGGAACCTAGGAGAACTTAACCTAAACATGACACTAAGTTCACAGAATAATTTTTTTTTTAAATGTTTACAAACAATATTAATAGCAATGCGGAAGCAACACAATGAAGTACATGACATACATGAACTACAACTCATACATGATTAACATTCCTCGAGGGTTCCTTGACGTAGAATTACCTAAACAACTAATCTACGAATACAAATATAAGAACTAACATAAATGTTACATAATCTAAAGCCAATAACATACATCTCATAATAAAGATTACATATACAACTGATACCATAAGGTATACTACCTAATCAACATCCACTGCACAAATCGCAGGGTATGTAATAATACATAATAATCAATACAATGCATC
>MU228407.1:588167-605731 GCA_018584345.1 Thuja plicata
GAAAACCATAATCAAAATGAAATCCTAACATATACATAAGCATCATAAAATAACCATAAATCACATATACACCAATGATATAACATACTAACAATGGATCAATAACATACTAAAATGTAACACATAAAATCATCTAAACCATCTGATTAAATCCACACATACATCCAAAATGCCTAAAAGAGTTTGGCATCCTCAAACTGAAAAGCAACCTAGGAGGTGGGTATTACATGAAGATTCTTGAATGTACTTGAAATATAAAGAATTGAGCTTGGAATTTGATGTATAATCAAGGATTCCTCACAAATGCATAGATCTATGAATGTCACTCGTAAACCTTGAATGAAAATATGTTTTATAATCACTTGCAATGAAAGAGAGAGAATGTGAATGGAAGGAAGGATCTTCTTGGGGTGAGTACACAAAGATGGGGGACCAAAAAGGGGGTATAAGATACAACTTTTTTTTTCTAAAATCAATAAACTCTAAAATTAGATGAGAAGTTGAAGATATTTAGACTCAAAATTTCAAGATGCAACAAGAAAAAGAGTTGTAGTACTTTGAATCTAGTTTCTAAATTACTAATTTATTTTGAAAATTATGCAAATTAAGGTCCTTTGTATATATTATGAAAATTAACAACTAAGAGGTGGCGAGGTGAATCAATTGTTCCTAAAACATCAAACTCCAAGTCCTTAGTTCTTAAAAATCTTAAACTCAAGTACCCTTAATTCTGATATGATTCAATGAAATTTCAAACATGCATGCATACATAAATCATAATATCATCCACACTATTAGACACAATATTTTTATCATGGAAAACCTATTAGGGGAAAAACCATGGTGGTGGTGATTACCCGTAATAATAAAATACCTTGTTGGAAGTATAACCTTATTACAATGTATGGGGAATGCATATGCATTCGAGCTTATTTCCTAGAGCTCACTTCTCAAATGGAAAGCCTCGTGCTACAACCCTAAGGAAGGCTCACTGCCTTACAATATTATCACTATAATTCTATAAAGTGTTTTTGAACTGTATAATAACATCTTCCTTATGCCAAAATCAGTTTTGTTGAAGTACAACCAAGATCTGTGATCTAATCCTCATTAACTCCTTTAGATGAGAAACTTAGCCTTCAAGAGATCTCCACCACTACTCTACAAGAAATCCCTGGTGTTCACAACCAATCTTCCACTTTTGCGCCCACTTGTTTTTCCCTAATTCATTATCTTATATCCAGAACTATGTCAACCAAACCTAATTCACCATCTCTTCAAATCATCATTCCAAATCTCATGTTCAAATCCATCTCTAGCTGTCAAATCATAGCCATGGCCTAAAACCACCACCTTGAGATCATAAATCTCCCAGATTTCATGATTTAGCACTTGCATAAAAAGATTTACCAACTAAGTCGACCAAGAACAAAAATAATAATAAGAATATTATTATTGATCGAGAACTCCACTACTCTGATCCTTCTAATCTATGTGTATTGCCAACTCATTAAGAACATACTTCAAGAACATCCAATAGCATCTTGATAAACACTCAAACACTCAAATTCACTACAACCATTGGATTTCCCAACTCTTTTTCACCAAACTTGAAGAACATTGTCAACAAGTCTCTGAGACAATAAGATTATTCTTTGTGGTCTTTTGAAGTACAAATCCTACAAATTGAAGACACCTAAGAATGTACCAAATCTAGTCCTAGGTTCACTCCAAGAAATTTCAATGTGCACACTGAACCTTTTTATGTCTTCCTATTAACACAGTCTATAACCCTATCTCTCAGTCACCTTAAACCTGGTTACCTATCGAAATCATCATGAAACCTTCTTTAACATTGGTTGAACTTAGTAAACACCTTCAAAATCATTCTTCTATATGTGTAACTTCATCTTTAAAATATTTTCTTCCCATTAGACCTTGTAGCACTCTACTCCATTGGCTAACATGCAACAGTTAATTTTAGAAATAAGCAAATAAATCTTCTAATCACTTCCTGCAATAAATTCCTTTGTTATGTTGACATCAATTCCAAAACAATCATCTTCTATCTTTTACAACATGCCAACAATCTTCCCTTTTGGCATTGATGGAAACACGTGATGTGAAAAATAAGTAAGACAATCAGAAACCAAAAATCTCACTCCTAGAAAGATAATCAATAGTACTATAAACAATATCCATAATGATCTTTCAGAGTATCTCTAACACTTCTCTTCTCTGGTTCTTCTCCCCCTGGGAACATTCTCTCCTTAGTTCCAATATAATTACATAATTTTCTCTCCATCAACTTCTCCCCTTTATATACACACCACACTTCTTGGATCACTTCTTTATTATGTGCAAGTATACATGCACTTTATTCTCTCACATATGTTTTTCTCTTTTTCATTCATTCTTTATACCATATTTTTTTTCACATCTTCTTATCTCCCCCTTTGACATTAATGATAAATGTGTATCATCTTTTCTTACACTACTTTCTTTGTTATATCACTGTCTACTTCCTTTTCCTTCTCTATTTATTCTACCTCATCTTTCCTTCTTGCACAAACTTCTAAGACATCGAATATAGATCAATCACTTAACTCACATATTCATGCACTTCTTTGTATGCCACTGCAAATACTCAACTTTAGATCAGATAAATTTTCCTCACCATGCTTACTATTCCCCCTGAGTAATAGCCTTCATACATCAATCCAACTTTAATGATATCTTCATGAAACTCTTATGGACCAATGCATCATACTACTAATGACCCCTAACTTGCCTTTGGATCTTATAGAAGTAGAACCCATATATGTTGTGGCCTTGTTCTTCTTTCTTCATGTCCTCTTATTGTGATTTTTTTCCTTATCCCCTTTCTCCTTTCCTTTTTCATTATCTTTGCTATTCCGTTGAATATGCTTGTCTACCTTGTCTTCTATTTTTCTTCTATTTTGACCATTTCTTCTCATTCTCATGTTTGTTACTTTGGTGTTGTCTCTATCCACTTGTTTCTTCAACATCTAGAAAATAGGTTTAGATATGTTACATATGATGTGCAGAACAATTCTCTATATATTCTTACCTTACTTCTTAACAGTACATTGTCTTGCAATGTGACAAAACTTTATGCATGCAAAACATTTTTCCCTTTTAAGAGTGTTAGTACTCTTTCTCATACTACTTTATATGTTTGGATCATGATCATACCTTCTACAATCAAAACATAAATACCATTTTCTGTAATCCTCCTCTTTGTTTTCATCTTTGTTAAAGCACCTACCTCTAAACTTATTAGACTTGTTTTCTGAATTCTTCTTTGTCTTTTTCTCCTTCTTCTCTGAATTAGACTTGTTTTGGTTAGATTTGGAGCACTCTCCTTTCTCTAATCAAATACCATTGTTATCTATTAACCTTCTCTGAATTAATAGTTCTTTGAGCTTAGCTAGACAGAACTTGGGCTTCTCTTTATACTCATTTGCAATTCTAAGTTATTTTTCCATGGTTCTAACCCACTGATCATACATGCAAGCATTGTGCACTTCTCTATATTCAATCTCATATATTAGAAAAATCTGATGTTCTATATTTATTTGATAATGTGAGTTGAAATTTCCATCAACTAACTCTTGACTTACATTCTCCTTAAATTGTTTGACATCAGACTCCTTATGATTTTTAACTTTGAAACTATCACAGTTTTTTTATCCTTTTTCATTTACTATTGCATCTGCATCTACTGTCTTTTCCTTTTGAATTACTAACCCTTTTAGATTACTCTTGATCTAAGTCTTATCACAAGTTTTCATTTCAAAAAGTATACCAACACTATTTTTATCTAATATGTCTTTGCAAAAATTAGATTGACTTCTACTAGACTAGACAAGTACGTGAATTTATTTGAATGATTCAAATTTTCATACCTTGATATCATTGGCTATACTTGTGACTCTAGCATTTATCCTTCTTTTCTTGCATTGACTCCATCAACAATTTTTTTTGAGATCCTTTGGATCTAATTCAAATGTTGTTGGTGCAGTACCTTGTTAAGGTCGATTCCTTGTCCATTTTTGTTTGATTTGGTCTGACTTTGATCAATCTGAGTGATCTGATATTTTATTCCTTCATTATTCAAATGGAAAAAAAATATTATTTCTCTTTGATCCTAGTCCAAATTCACTTCTAGAATTATTTAGAATCTTGCATCCTTCATCACTGAAGTGTAGAGTGTATCCTTATTCAACTAGTTGGCCAATACTAAGAGGGTTGTATGTAAAATCAATAACATGTGGCACATTATCTATTGTATTATTTCCGTCTAAGGAAACACTACCTCTTCCCTTGATTCTCCCTTCTGTTTTGTCACCCCATATAACAATTCTACCATCATACTCTTCATACTTCACAAAATTTCTTATGTCGCCACTCATATGATGTGAATATCCACTATCTATCAGCCAGTCATTTTTCTTATTCCTTTGAGTGACCGAGACCTTTTATTTTTGAATAACACAACTCATAGAGTTCTCAAGGGTAACCTTTTCAATAAAACTACATGCAGAAACATTTCTAGCAGAGATATCATTGGGCTTGGTCTTCTTAACAACACAATTATCATGAACATTACACATAATATCTCTAGCAAGATGTTTTGAAAAAGTATAAATTGTAGAGTTCTCACCTTTGGATTTATCTTCCCTCTTAAGAGTACCACTTTCATGCATCTCAGATTCCATAGATTTGTTCATATTACTAGTCATGAAATGCGAGCACCTACTACCAATAATCTATTTGTCTTCTTTGACATTTTGAGTAGTTAGGGTTATCTCATGCTCTTGAGTAGTTGAGATTTTATCCTTGATCACACTTATATCAACAACATTATTCATGAAATATTCAACAAGATTGTTAGCAATAACATTTGACATAATATTTATAGTCTTAGGTTCATCGTCCATAATTGCAACAAAAACAAGTTCATCTTCACTCTTAACATTATTTGATTCATCATTAGTGATTCCTTTATAATCAAAAACATAATAAAGAAATTTCTCATCTTTACAATTATCAAACTTATACTTAGGAAATCGCTCTAGACATTTTGAGGCATAATGTCCTATATTTTTGCAACAAAGACATTTAAAAGGAAATTTTCCTTTGTACTTACTAGATCCTTTTGATAGTCTCCTTGCCACTAGTGCTTCCAATTATTGAAGTTATTTTTCTTCTTCTTGAATCTCTCTTATTTCCTTTTAATATTTTGATACTCTTCTTGTATATAATTCACCTTGATCTGATCTATGCATGTCTCTCCCCGATGTAGTAGCATCTAAATTTGGTTCAACTTTGGGTAGAGAATCACCAAAGTTTCCCATTTCAAAAGAAGATAGCTTACCAGCCAATTTATCTCTTGTCATAATAGAAACAATTCTGGTTTCCTCAATAGAAGAAACATTTCTTTTGTAAGTTGTGGGAAAAGATCTTAGCACCTTTGAAACAATCTCCCCATTGTCCAATACACCACTAGCACATCTAATGCTAGAAACTAACTCATTTATCTTAAACATATAAGATTTGATTTTCTCATCCTCACACATTCTTAGAGATTCATACCTTCCTTTTAGGCTTTGTAACTTAGCTTTCTTGACACATGCATCACCTTCATGTAGGGTTTCTAGCTTTGTCCAAATATGATGTGTAGTCTCCAATTCCATTACATTTGTATACTGTGTATTTGATAGGGCACTTACCAGAACTTCCTTTGCTTTGATGTTGTACTCAAATTGCTTCTTCTCATCTGGTCTAGATGTAAATAGATCTGCACGCAAAGTGTAGGATTTCTTTGTGATGGTCCAATATTCTTCTCCAATGAATCTTAGATGAGTGATAATTCATCTTTTCCATATAGAGAAATTTGTTCCTTCAAACCTGGGACTGTCCTTCTTGTAAATTTCCATAATTGATCTCCTTCAAGATGTTAGGCTTCCTTCAAGGGACCGAATCTCTTATACCAATTGTACATATTATTACAATGAACAACTAAGAGGGGGGGATGAATTAGTTCCTAAAACTTCAAACTCCAAGTCCTTAGTTCTTAAAACTCTTAAACTCAAGTACCTTAAATTTTGATTTGATTGAATGAAATGCAAAACATGCATGCATACACAGATAAGAATAGCATGTACACTATTAGACAATATTTTTATTGTGGAAACCCTGTTAGGGGAAAAACCAGGGTGGGGCTGATTATCCACAATAAGAAAATACCTTGTTAGAGGTATAACCTTATTACAATATATGGGGAATACACGTGAATTTAGGATCACTGCCTAAAGCTCACTGCTCAAATCAAAATCCTTGGGTGAAAACCCTAAGGAAGGATCACTGCCTTACAATCCAATCACTACAATGATCTAAAGTGTTTGTGAACTGGATAACAACATCTATCTTATGCCAAAGTCAGTTCCATTGAAGTACAACCAAGATCTCTAATCTAATCCTCTCTGACTCCTTTAGATTAGAAACTTATCCTTCAAGAGATATCAACCATTTCTTTGCAAGCAATCCTTGGAATTCACAACCAATATTCCACTTCCACGCCCATTTGTTTGCCCTAATTCATCATCTTATATCAATAACTAGGTTGGCCGAACCTAATTCACTATCTCTTCAAATCATCACACCAAACCTCATGTTCAAATCCATCTTTTACTATCAAATCATATCCATGGCCTAAAAATACCACCTCGAGATCATAAATCTCCCAGATTTCATGATTTAGCACTTGTGCAACCTGATTTACCAACCAAGTCATCCAAAAACAAAAATAATAATAAGAATATTATTATTGACCAAAAACTTCACCAATTTGATCCTTCTAATCCATGTGTATTTCCAACTCATCAAGCACATACTTCAAGAACATACTATAACATCATGATAAATGCTCAAACACTTAAATCCACCACAACCATTGGATTTTCCAACTCCTTTCCACAAAAATTGAATAATGTTGTCAACAAGTCTCTTAGAAAATAATATTGTCATGCAGACTTCTGAAGTACAAACCCTTTTAATTGAAGACACCAAAGATTTTACCAAATATACTTCTAGGTTCTCTCTAATAAATTTCAACGCGATTACGCACATCAAACCTTTATATGTCTTCCTGTTAACATAGCCTTTCACCCTGTCTGCCTTTCACCTTTTGTAACTTGGTTACCTATCCAAATCATCATGAAACCTTCTGCAACTTGGGGTGAACTTAGTAAACACCTTCATAATCCTTCTTCTATGTGCACGACTTCATCTCTACAATATCCACTTCCCACCAGATCTTTTAACATTCTTCTCTACTAGCTAACCTGCGACAATTAACGTTAGCAATAAGAAAACAACCCTTATAATCATTTCCTCTGATCAATCCCTCTACTATGTTGACATCAATTCCAACACAATCATCTTCCAACTTTTCCAATATGCCAACACCCTCAAAAATGGGGAGCACAAAAAGTGGTCCTATTTTTTGTGAAAAACCATAACATAGTGTCTAGTGTGCTCCCCCTAAAATGTTAAAAAAAAATTTGAATTTTTTTAATCACTCTAGTGAGAAGTTAGCTAACACCACATAATTTATCCCTTATTTTTTGCTAATTTTTTTTTATGAATCTATGATTTATTATGAGTTTTTTGAAGTGGACACATCCTAAAAATGTGAAATTTGTGCATGCTTCCCCTAGAAATCATTTAAAACTAATCAAAAATTGATATTTTTTTAAAGTGTGTAAAATGGAGTCTAGTTTCAAAAAAAGTAAATTGATTCAAAATTCAATGAATGAGCCAAAATCTAAGCCCAAAATACTACATGTTGTTTTTTCACAAAAATGAGTCATACTTACAAAAGAAATTAGAGATGAAAAGCTTAACATGATCATAATTCAAAATAAATTATAGGTATAGATAGCTAACAAAGAGATCAAGAACATAATGTCGTCCGATTTTGTCATTGTTTAACCACATGAAAACCTAACAAGGAGCATGCAAAAAAGGTTATTTTTTTGTATGTTTGCTTGAAAACATGTCTTAGATCGGTTTGAATCATCCAAGCCTTTAGGTTGGATGCCCAAAGAAAATCCAATCCTTAGGTTTGGTGGATCCCAATGTAGTTAAAAGGGTGCACACCCTATATATCTGAAAATGTTGTGCAATGTTGCATTCGGTGCAATATTTTACTTTCAATATTTTACATAAGGTGTATGCTAAATGTAAGAATGTGTGTGTGTGTGTGTGTGTGTGTGTGAGAGAGAGAGAGAGAGAGAGGTCCTAGGACCCCTGTAGTGTGTCAACTTTTGGGATGCAAAAACAACTGCCAAGAAAGCTTTTTTAATGATACTGTAGTTGAGCTCATAAGACATCAAGGTATTGCTAATATAATAAAGCACCCATTCCTTTTTATTTTCATCCTCTTGGACTAGCAATACTCCAAGCGATGTAGTCGCATCTGAGATATAGAGTAGCAATGGCTTTCCATGAATAGGTGCCATGAGAATAGGAGGGTTATCCAGATAGTCTTTTAATTCTTTGAAATTTTTTTCACAATACACATCCCATTTGAAAGTGACTCCTTTGTGTAGAAATTTTGTGAAAGGTTTTTCTCTATCTTCTAATTGAGACATAAATATTCTGATAGACTAAAGCCTTCCTTGAAGTATCCTCATTTGACTGATATTATGAGGAGGTGACATTTCCATTAATGCTTTTACCTTTTTAGGGTCCACCTCAATTCCTTTAGCTGATACAACAGACCCTAAAAGCTTCCCTGATTGGACTCCAAATGCACATTTCTTTGGATTTAGCCTCAGTTGAAATTTTTCTATTCAATCTAGTATCTTCCTCAGGTTTTCAATGTGAGTCATTCTTATCTTTGACTTGGCTAATGTATCGTCCACATATTCCTCCATGTTTTTATGTATCATGTCATGTAAAATCATTATCATATCTTGTTAATATGTAGCTCATGCATTCTTTATCCCAAATGGCATGAATTTCTATCAAAATGTTCCCCATGCGCATGTAAATGTTGTCTTTTCCTAGTCTTCGGGAGAAATTTTTATTTAGTTATAACCTGAGAATCCATCCATGAGTGAATACATTGCATATCCTACTATGAGATCTATAATCATATCAATATTTGGTAGGGGAAATCATCTTTAGGACAAGCTTTGTTTAAGTCCCTAAAGTCTATGCAAATGCTGATAGACTTATATGTTTTTGAAACAAGTACTATATTAGAAATTCATCCTGCATAAGAAATGACTCTTATGAATCCAGCTTCTAAGAGTTTTTCTAGCACCACTTTTACCAATAATGCCACATGTGGGTGCATCTTTCTTAGTTTCAGTTTGACAGGTTTAATTCTAGGAGCTATAGATAAGTGATGCACTATTAGCTCAGGATCTAGTCTAGGCATATTAGTATAAGACCATGCAAATTTGATCTTCATCTCTTTAAGGAACTCAGTAAACTATGTCATTTCTTCTTCTGATAATGAGTGTTCCAGGTGAACAAATTGAGGAGCTTCTATTATTCCCAAATTAACTGGTTGTGTTAGATCTATCAGTACTAAGGAGTGTTGGATCTATCAGTACTGATGATCTTTCTTGAAAGTACTCAGGGAGGATATCAAGAATCTCATCTTTTGGCGTCTCTGAGAGGTTTTCACCATCAAATACATCTTTTATTTTTAATATTTTAGAATCTAATATTGCCACAACGTGGTTTTCACCATCATCTCTTTGTTTATTTTTGTTTTTCAATTTGTGACTAAGAAACTTGATATCCTCCTCTATCAGGTTCATGCTCCTTGCATTGGTGGAAGAAAAGTAGGGTTCACAAGCATTTAGCTAATAGGCCAGAGTATAGTCATTGGGAAAGTTCATGATAGGAGTAGGGTCTGAGTCAGTCCAATTAATAAGGTTGGGGTTTACCAAGGATAATGATTCAAAGGCTTTTAAGAACAACATCACGTTAGTTTCAAAACTATTAACTGACCAGACATGTTCTGTTAAGTTGGCTTCTATAGTGTTTAGATCATGAAGATTCAAATTGTCATTACTAAGGTCATTGTTAGTGTTTTTGTAGACCTAAATCTAGTGACTCATCAATTGAGCTTTCTCCTTCTTCTCTTATCATATTGAAACTCATATCTTGTATCCTTTGAAGTTCTTCTAGACCTAGTAAGATACCAGTGTCCTCATAAATAATTATAGGCATCATCATCTCATCCAATTTTGTGACAATATTGGTGTTATGGGTAGTGTTAGAACTTTATCCTCTTTCTAATAGAGATGCAAATTTATGAATTGAACCTACCTCAATGTCCATGGTAGCATTAGACATGTGATCCCATTCATAATCATCTGAGTCTATGATATCATCATCAGATCTATTTTAAAAACTTAGCAATAGTTATCTGATGTACCCTATTAGCCATTTAAGGATAAAAGTGTGGTAAATCTAGGACATGTGAAACTATCACTAATTTCCCCCGGTTGGGGTGTACATTTTATTTTTGTTCTACACAAGAGGATTCTTCAAGAATGTTGGAGATATTAGCTTCCTTTTTCTATTTATGTCTTCTTGTTTTTGAGGGATTCCTTCATGAGATTCTTCTATTTGTTGGACTTCTAGAAAGTCTTCTTGTTCCTCCTCCTCCTCTACTTCTTGGACATTATTTTGTGACAACAAAGCAATATGATGCTCTATTTTCTCTCCAAAAGTAGGTACATATCTTTCTCCTTGGTATTATGGGTCCTCAGTACCAATATGTAATAATCTTTCATATCTCCAAGGTACAAGTTTTGTTTCTTCCTCTTCTTCATCACTTCCTTTATCAAAGATTGGACCATCTCTTGAGGTGGGGTTTTCTGAATTGTTATTGAAACCTAACCCTATTTTGTCTTTGGTATCTTTGAATTCCATATGGATAGGATCAACAAGATCCTTTCCCTTGTCTCCTAAAGGTCCCTTCCCTTTGTATCCCATTTTTTTAAGAAGGTCATAACCTTTGCCATACTTTTTGAGAGATATCTCAACATGTTTTACTTCATTTTCTCTTTTTTCCTCTTTATAGAGCCAAGCTAAGACTGCTTTATCTTCTTTTTCATCCTCTGAGAAGTAGAGGCTCTAACCATACCAGTTGGTTTAAGAATGTCTTTTCCTTTTGATGTAGCAGGTGTAAAAGATGGGGATGGCTTTCCATAAGATCTTGGAGACATGGGAATGTTAGCCAATGATGGTGTCGTGTCTAGTTTGTATTCCCCCATGCTAGTTTCTTCAATTTTTAGTGTCTTTCCAAATCTTCTCATCACCATGTTTATAGAGGTTTCAGATGGGAAATATTTTGGAACTTCCTTATTGTGAGGAACTATACTATCTACTTTAACATTGTTGCAAGTGTAGCTTGAATCTGTAGGAATTGTTACTTCCACCCCATTGTTTGGGAATTTGATAAATTAGTGGTAATTTGATGGCACTACTTTCATTTCATGTATCCAAGGTCTTCCAAGTAATATGTTATTGGCCAATGGTAGATCAAGAACTTGACAAACCACATTGTGTTCAATTGGTCCTATTCTTATTGGTAAAACAATTAACCCTTTGGATGATCTTTTCTCTTCATCATAAGCCTTATGGTTATCTTACTTCTTGCATCATTATTCTGAAAGACCCAATTTCTTGATCAGGTTGAGATTACATATATTCAACCCCGCACCTCCATCTATCAATACATGTTTTACACATTGTTTATGGATAAACACTTCAATGTGGAGAGGTTGATTATGGGGATGAGACAAATATTTTTCATCTTCCTCTAAAAAGGAGAGGTAATGAGGAGCTGATATGTGATTGACCATTGCCTGGAACTTTTCCACATTTATGTCTTTTGGGACATTTGCAGAATGTAGGGCTTGTTCAAGAACTTCCCTATGCACTGAAGAGGTCTTTAATAACTCAAATATAGAATTTTGACCTGAGGTTCTTTGCAATTGGTCTACCAAGTTATAGTTAGCTGATGGTATAGGAAATGTTTGTTTTTACATTGCTAGTTTAGGAATTGTGACAACAAGTGGTTTAGATGATGTCACCTATTTGGATGAGGAATTAACCCCTTTAATTGTGATTTGTTCTTGGCTTTGAGTTACCGCATTCAAATGTGTTGAATTTTCTTTGATACCTTTGATAGTGATCACATTGATTGATTCATTTTTATGTCCAACATATTGTTCACATTATCATTATGGGAATAGGTATAATTGATTTCATTTCCTTTTCCTTTAGAGGCTTCTCCTTTTTCATAGTTTGGAAATGGTTTATTATATGCCATGTGATCTTAATTAGATTTATTCCTTTCCACTTTGATCTTGCCTCCGTCGATGAGGTCTTGTATAACATGTTTGATTTTAACACAGTCATTAGTCTTTTGTCCTTTATTCTTATGGAAGTCACAATAGGCATTATCATTCCACCACCTTGGTTTTACTTCTGATTCCCATGGTTTTGACTCTAATATCTTGATTATTTTTTTTTCCAAAAGAGTATTCAAAACCATCTCAAGAGGTTCTCCCAATGGATTAAATGTTCTTTGCGGTCTAGATGTCCATGGTTTATTCTTGTTGGTATCAGAGTTTTCTCTTGGTATTGTTGTTGTTACCTTAGCTTATTTTCTTTCTTGTAGGTTGTTTGTGAGATTAAACATAATTGATTTAGCATTTGCATTCAAGGCTTCCACCACTCCATCACTAACAACATTCTTGTTCTTATTCCACCATTTAGGTTTGTTGTTATAGTTGTTAGATTTATCATCACTTTGGAGTGTGATCTCTCCTTTCTTAACCATTACTTCTTTAGCACGAATGAAATTCTTTATCATTGTGTCAAAACTAGGAGAATCTTGCATTTGTAGAGCATAGATAATTTTAGGTACTAGTTTATTGACAAATATTTCCATCTTTTAAAATTTGGGTATTGTTCTTGAGTACCTTGCAAAGATTCTCCTCCACCGTTACAAAAAGTGTGTGAATAATTCACTCATTCATTGTTTTGGGTTGCAAAGATCCATCATGGTAACGTTGTGTTGTATGTTGTAGGAGTAATGTTGGAAAAATATTTTAATCAACTCCTCAAATTTTTGCATAGTTAGTGTTGGTTTGGAGAACCATTCTATATAATTTCCACCTAGACTTCCTGGAAATAGCATCATCAAGTATGTTGGTTCATACATGTTTTCTATGCTTAGGGAAAAACATTCTTGTACATGGTCATGTGGATTTGTTTCTCCCATGTATTTTTCATATTTGGGTCATGCCATGTTAGGTGGGAACGGAACCATGTTTATGCTCTTGTCAAAAGGAAACAGACATATGTGCTCCAAGGAGTATTTCTTTGTGGGTTTAGACTTTTCACTTGAGTGTTGCAAGTTTCATTTGCATTTGATATATTTTCTTTGAGAGTATGGAAATAGGTGTTTGTACTTCTTGTTCTTTCAATCTCTCAACATCATAGTCTTTACGAACTTTAACTCTAAGAGAAGCCAAGTGAAGGAAGTATTTTTCTTTTTCTTCTCCAATGATTTTTTCCAAGGTTATTTGGAGCTTCCTACTTTGTTTGAGTTTTTTATAGTCTTCTTCTGATATGTCTGTAAGGTGGGAAAATGGAGATCTTTAGATAGGGTTTTGAACAATGGAGATTTGCACATAAAAGATACCCTATGTCTCTATTAACCACTTACATTTAATTGTAATGATAAGGAATGTAGATCTAGAAATGTGTGCAAAGGATAATGGAATAAAATACATACCTCCAAAAAAGAATCTACTGAAAATCTTGTCGAACGGTCTCAGAAACTGTTGATTTTCGCGCTTCGAAACTGAAACTATGAGATCTACAAAACCCAAAAATATTTTTCTTTTCTGAGTCAGGTCGACCTTGACCAAAATGTGGGGGTGCAATTGTACCCCAAAATGTCAACCTTGACCTACACTACTCCGATGGGAATTCTATTTGCAGATCCTGAAAGTTGGTCGAAAAGGGTATCTGAATCTTCTCTGTAATTCATTGTTTTTCACCTATACCTATAGGAAAAGTGGTTTTGTTTGTTGGGGAGAGGTTTTTTCCTTGGTCAAACCCCAATTTTGGAATTAACCTTAAAATATAATTGAAATTGCATAAATAAACAAAGTAAATAAATAAATTCACCTTGCTTTTATAGAAACTCTTATGGAGGATTCAAATACTTGAATCCACAAGTATGTATGCACCAAATGGATGTAGAAGATATAATTTAGGATGTAGGATGTCTCAAATAAATTTATTTTAGATCTTCAAAATCAATCTTGAATGGATCTTGGAATAGGAAGAAGCTTGCATGGATGTGGATGGAGAAATCTTCAACAAAAGGGCTCCATAGAGCTTTGAATCCTTCAATGGATACCAATGGATCTCCTTGATGAATTGAATTATTTAATGTGATTGAATGCTTGAATTCTTAAGAATAGACTTATTTTTATCCTTTTTTATCCTTCATTTGTTATCGTGGTCATTGCATATCTTGTCTTAGAGAAAATGAGAGGAGAAAGGCATCCTTAAATACAAGTCTAGGGAACAATCTTATAGAGAGGCTAACATAAGAGATTTAAATTTCAATTGGGCCTATACCCCTAGAAGTGGACCTATATTAAATATCTTTTCAAGATTCATTACTTTGGAACCTGAAACAGCTAACCCAAAAGTGGGAAACAATTCTTTCTGAACCCTAACATCTGGAAACTTTGGGATCCTGAAATTTGGACCCTAGGTCACAGTCGAGGTTGACCCTAACCTAGAGGTAAACCTTGACCTAGAAGGTTGACATTGACCCTGAAGTCAAGAATCTCATAATCACAGAGTAGGTTACCAGAAATAGGTAGGAGAGAAGTGGAAAATAGAGCAGAATAGGGGGAAAAGCTAGATCCAAGTCAAAGACCCATTCAAGGCGTTTGACATGACTCCAAACCACTTACTCAGAGGGCTAAACTAGTCCTAAATGGAAGTGCTTCTATTTTTTGAAGATACAATGTCTTCATCACTTTTCAAATCAAACAAAGGATGGTCTCAATTTTTTTCTTCATGACTTTCTCTGTTATCATGGTCTTGGCTATATTCTTCAAAAGAAACACTCCATTCGTGATTAGGTGCATCCATTTCGGGTGAATCTTGATCAAAGAGGGGGTTTGAGATGTCTCTCCTTGTTGAAATTTAAGTAATCTTGGAGGTCTCTTTGAATCATGAACAAGGTATTATTTACTTCTTTTTTTAACCATGGAAGCAATGTCTCAACTTTGTCAAAAGCTTTCCAATTATGTCAAAAGGAATTTTTGAATTGTCCAATTATGTGTGTCCAAGTTGGGGATAGTAAGTTTGATTGTTTGTAGTGATTGATTACAGCGTCAGAGGGTTAGAATTCCCTAAAAGTGAGATGGGAACCAAGAAGATTTGTTGAATGAAGCGACAACACAATTTGGGGTCTATTGTGACAATCCTAAATGACATGCAAGGTAGACTTCCAAATAGACTAAAAACAATGACAAGTGAACCAGCAAGGACAAAAAGACCAGACTGAAGAGAAAAAAAGGTATCCAAAATCATAGAGTTTTTGAGTCTCACATGTATGCAGGTACCCTCTGTCCTAGATGTGACTGACCAAATGCAAGCCTAGATTTGCAAGATGCAACCTTATTCTTATTGAATGCGAGCTTGTTTACCAGATATGAGCTAGGATTAACCAAAAGCAAGTGTGTCTCCCATATGTGTGATGACATGTAACTGATTGAATGTTTGATAATGTTAAGTTGAAGATGATGCAAAGCATTAAAATAGTTAGTGGTTTGTATTGTCATTGATGTCAACTTGATATCATCTATACGGTCATATACATAATGCCATAGACTTCATAGAATCAATGGAACAGAGGTTATGCTTTCAGCAATGCATAAAATTCAAGTATTCACTAAGTACCAAACTACACCGACGGAGTGCACACCATCGATTAAGGTAGAGAAAAAATTCATAGTGATGCTCAACGAACAAGAAGACAGTGTTTCCTGATGAGAAAGATCCAATGATACCCGACGGATGAAGATCTTAAAGCTAACTGAAGTTACACCGACGAAACTGGCAGTTGTCACCGACGACAAACTGCAGAATTGACCGACAGAACAGAGAGATAAAAAAATAATAAAATATCTAGCTGGCAGAGCTTAAGGATAGACTTAACTGATTGTTTTATTTGTTTTATTCAACCACAGTTAAGCAATTGATTTATGCAGTTGGCAAGAAGATAACTACGAGATAAATCAGGAGTTAAATCTATAAATCAACTTGGTTGGATTGTTTTTCATGCCAAGAATCAAGAATCAATAATAAAAAATAAAGGAATATCGTGTATATATAAGAGATAAGAATAATTCATTTTCGGAAGAAATCAGATACACAAAGGATTGAATTGAAAGAAGATGCTAAAGAAAAACTCGTGAAGGATAAAACTTCATATAGTCCTAATCAATCAAGCTAAGGGAGAGCTAAAGAATTCTACAGACACTAACGAAGAGTGAAGCACAGCATCACAGAGAAGAAAGTATGAAGCACAAAGGAATTGAATTGATACATTGATCAGAGAGGTATTGTACATAAATAGATATGAATATCTGCAATTCAAAGTTGCATTAGAAATAGGTCATTGTGTTTCAGTTTAACCATTGAAGCATTAAGTATCTTAACAAAGTAGGACTTAACCGTCTTCTATAATTGAGGTATATCCTAACAGATTACCAAAAAGGTTGATTCATGATAGTAGCATCGGTCTTACCTAAAGCCTATTGGCAGTCTAAGAAGGAGGCTGATTCAAGGATGGTAGTAAGATTAGCATAAATCCTATTGATAGTCTAAAGGGTGATTCAAGGATGGTAGCATAGATGCCAGATACTAAGTGAAAACCTATGTATAAAAATACTCTAACAAGGTCACACTTAACTGTGTGTTTGTAACCTTTAACAGGGTTGGCTCCTAATAGGGCTCACTTCAGAAGAGTGAAAAATTGGGGTACTGGTCCCAGTGGTTTTTTCCCTTAACAGGGTTTCCACGTTAAAATCCATGTGTTATGTGTGTATGGTTTATTACTTTATTATTTTACATTTCACATATGTATTTTTGGATTGATTGGTTTACTCTGCATATTTACTGAGCTTTGGTAAATAAGTTTTACTGCTTATCGGTAATCAAGGAGAATAAGGACAGACAAGGTAAACCGATAGATAGTTAATTATTTCAAGTATTTCAAGGCATACATCTTGTAGGGACTTAATAATCTAAGGTGTATTGATTGGTGGATTAAAGTTTAAAGGATAAATTTTTGAGGTCACTGATTCACCCCCCCCCCCTCCTCAGTTATTACTAACAATTGGTATCAGAGCTTGTGTGTTTAGAAGGAAGGTTTCAAGACCTAAGTAAAGATCACAAGATGA
>MU228407.1:611773-629134 GCA_018584345.1 Thuja plicata
TCCCTTAATAGGGTTTCCATGTTAAAATCCATGTGTTATGTGTGTATGGTTTATTACTTTATTGTTTTACATTTCACATATGCATTTCTGGATTGATTGGTTTACTCTACATATTTACTGAGCTTCGATAAATAAGTTTTGCTGCTTATCGGTAATCAAGGAGAATAAGGACAGACAAGGTAAACTGACAGACAGTTAATTATTTCAAGTATTTCAAGGAATCCATCTTGTAGGGACTTAATAATCTGAGGTGTATTGATTGGTGGATTAAAGTTTAAAGGATAAATTTTTGAGGCCACTGATTAACCTCCCCCCCTCTCACTTATTACTAACAATGTGAGCCTATTTCCTAAATGCAAGCTAGAACTGACCAAATACAATCTTTTGATGGGTTTTTCTAACTTTTACCACTTTGTCTCAGAAAATGTGAAAATTGTCTGACTCCAGAGCATGTCTGATGATTTCCAGAGTGTTTTTGAATAGCATAGAAGTTTGTATTTGTCAAAATTTTGTCTTTTTGGGGGTGTTTATCTTGTTATTCAATTTCAACACATCAAGCAAGTTGTTAAGTGACCAAACACACACCTATTCCCTAGATTCTATGGCATAGAATAAAAATCTTTGCTCGTAGACTCAGGTACAAACTCAAATGCTAATCAAAATACAACCATCACCAAGCACGCAATGGCTCAAGTCATTATGTCATATTATCTGACTTTAAATGGAAGTGAGTGTATGAAATGACGAGTATCTTGGGGCTATTACTATTTTCCTTGCACAAAGATTATCACCTTTTGGAGATGAATCTGGTTGTTTCAACTACAAATTGTTTGTTATTTTTGGGCATCCATTCACAACTGTCCCCCATATAATTGCACAAGGAAAAATTAAGGTGTATAGCTCTATGAGTACTTAAATGTGTGTAGTCTTGCAAGAAAGATTCAAGCGGCTCTGCTCCACACACATCTAAGCATGTCCAAGGAATGATAATCAAAATTCCAAGGACAAAACTGATTATGTCTTCTAAGACTTTGGCCTCAAGGAAGCACTTTTATTATAATGAGATGGAAGGTTCGGCATTCACCTGTCCTCACTTGGTTCATTCTCGGGAGATTTTCTCCTCAATCGGCAAGCCCTCTAATGATTTGAAAGCAATAAAGAGGATTGGCAACTTAGGAGTCTAGATTTCTGATTCTTTGCAAAGAAGAAGAGCATACTCTCCTATCCATGACATTTTCTCCTATCAAGCACATCATGCAATTTCTTTCTCTTGAATTATAAAACTCAAAACCTAGTCCCCCATATCAAGTTTCTAATTTTTTAACTTGGGAAAAGAGAATAATCCTCTAGTTGGAGTAAGAATCGAATTCAAATTTGATAATTAAGTTCCTATTTAAAGAATTTGACCAAAAGAACTTTTGAGAAATTTAAAATTCATTTCTCCAATTTCTATTCAAATCCTAACTTGATGTTTGAGGTTTAGATTTTCCATAAAGGAAAAAAGCATACTTCTCTAAACGAGTTATGAAGTGGATAGAAAGTGTGTTAAGTTCCTAAAAATGCAAGAAAATTTGATTGAAATACGCAAGGAAACCTACAAAACCACTTGTTAGTATTTTCACTCCATCTTCTTGGCTAAAGAAGTCTTTAACAGCATCCTGCAATAACTCATTAGGCTACTCAAATGATCAAATTCATCCAAAAACTTGCAAGGTTAGTTGATTAGTCATCAAATTTTAAAAACATGCCAGAAGAATAACCAAATGTGATTCTAAACTTCCTGAATGCGATGATATTTCCCAAAAATGATGCAATAATTACCAAATGTGATTAATGATCCTAAAGGCGAGCTTTGGCACTAAATGTGACCTGGAATTAACAAGATGCAAGTCTTTAGAAAAAATGATCCAAGATCAATAGGATGCAATGCAGAATATATGGGATGTGAGATTATTTCCTTTATGTGATCCTTTGCTACTAAATGTGATCCTTTTCTCCTAAATTTTATTCTGCACCCAAAAATAGAGAACAAAATATGGTTAATTTGGCTCAAAATGGTGAGAAATCTGGGGCTTCGCCCCACGGTGGGCACCAGAAATGTGTGTGTGAATATTATACCTGCAAGCTGCAACACAACACTTCAATATTTTATTGCATCAATGGTTAGAATTATGAAAATCAAATTAAAAGCATAAGGAAACCATAGAAATTGACATATTGCTTCCTATCTAAGAAGAGTGTGATTTAAGCTATAATTTCCCTCAGATTATGCATAAATTAGTGACACATTCAGCCCTAGAATGGAAGATTCATCAAGAAATGAAGCTAATTAACATACAATTCATGCTTAAAATGATGCAAATGTTCAATTGAAGCACAAAATCAAGATTATCTAATTAGCTATGTGAGATTATGAAACAAAAATGATAGCATAAGAGTGTAAGTAAAATTCTAATATTAAGGATAGCATAAGAGTGCATTCAAGATTCTAAAATTATGGGTCAATTGAGCTCAAAATTCAATCCTTTTATAGAATAATTTGATGAATGAGTGGTTGAGATTGATTTATGACGAGAGGTGACAATTGAATCTTTGGTGATCCATGTGAGTGATCCATGTGAGTGAACTCTCATTGGTTCATGGATTGACTTTCCATGTGCAAGTGATGAGTTGTAATTAGAGATTTTATTTAATTCCTTTTAATTAATTACTTTAGCCATGGATTTAATTGGGTTGATTTGATTTATATAGGCCAAGGTAATTAATGTGAGTTAGTGATGAAATCACTTTGATTTTAGGAGATTAAATTGATTTTGATGAATTATGTTAATAATTAAATAATTGGATTGACATAATTAGGGGTATGATCACATTTAGGGAAAATAGGGTCTCTAGTTAGAATAGACCAAATTAGGGTGGTTACATTTTATACTCTTATATGCCATGGACTAAAATATGTACATGACGTTATTAAAAAATTATTTGCATCATCCTCATCAACCTGCGCCTAACCTTGATCAGGTGATTTCAGGTAGTTCAGGTAAAATAATTTTAGTGAGAAAGGATGCAATTATTAATGTGTGTTTTAACCATTTTATAAATGTATGCAAGTATTAATGTCTTTAAAATAATCAATCTCTTGGAAAAAAATTCCTTTGGGTTAGCATTACCAAAAACATTCTAAAGTAAAGTTTTTGTATCCACCACTCTTTTTTGGAAAATATTTAATGTTTGGTATATTGAATGTATTATTTTTTAGGTCCTGTCAATACACCAGTGCAAACGCCTCCTCCTTCAAGGTCAAATCATGATGTGTTGTCAACTGTAATGTCATCAACGCATAGCATGCATACATCCACTCCTTCACAGGCCAGAGTTGGTAGATTCATCTTATTCTCTCTTTTGTTATGTGTTTATTTCTCTTCAAGTGATCTTTCTTTGGGTCATTTCATTGTGGATTGATTTTCTTCTATAGGAGATGCATCTCATCGGGATCCTACTACTGATGAAAATATATGGCCATTTCCTAGTTCTTCATGTGTTACTAGTACATGATCGTTGAAGGTCACTTTAGTGTTTAGTGAGGAAGAAATGCTTCCTTTAAAAATATAGAAGGTTCTAGATACTTTAAAATTATTATTAAATATAGTCTAATTATAATTTACTTATTGATCACTCACTTTTAGACTAATTGTTCCATGATTTTTTTGTAGGAAACAACATTTTTTATAAAAATATGAATGAGCTTACATTGAACATATTTGGGCCCACCATTCGTAAAAGGTGGAACATCATATGTGAACTAACCCTATTCAACTATTTTCATTTCATATCATTGCTAGAATAGTTTTCCTTTCATCCATTTCATTAAGTATATTAAATGTAGCTTCAGTTCAATTCAGAATCTAACAAGTTTTTTTGCTTAAAAGGTGGAATGACCAAGAAAAAAAGCTAAAAGATGAGCTCATACAGTGTTTGGTTGAGCTCTTTGGAGATAATGTTTTAGAAAAATAAAAGGTCCTTGAGAAAGTTGGCCAATATCTCAAGTATCTGAGGGACCAATACAAACCACATTTAGAGAATAACTAAAAGTACGAGCATCTGCCCATGATTCCAAAGCTAGAATGGAGGGACCACATTTTGGATGCTAAGGACAAAATTGATAGGAAAAAAGGAAACATGCCACCAGATGCCAGAAGAAGGTATGTGATACTATTAAGAATGTAATTATGTACTACTTATTGATATTTATATTTATATAATCTAAGATATTTCAAACTTTTTATAGACTGATGGACACATCAAAGACAACTATGGCCAGACTAGAAAAGCATGACCAACACAAACTCGGCTCTGGTGGTTATATGAAACTTTCTGCATGACTTGTAAGCAATAGTAAATAAAATATCAAATTGATATATTTATAAATTTCAAACAATTTTGTTTAATCTAACAATAAAAGAAAAATTCATGATATTAAGCAAACATGCAGGGCTCTAAATTCAATGTGGCACCCACGGAAGATGACAAAAGAATTGACTTCCAACATGGCTATGTAGCCATGGTTAAATTTCGATGAGAGTCAAGTAGCCACACATGAGATTCTAGTGCATCAGTCACACTTGTAAATAGGCCAAATGAAAATTATTTTGACAAATTGAATACTTGAGCAATAATTTATTAATTTGATGTTAATTTCTAACATAAAATGAATATATTTTTTTAAATAAGAAAGCAATGAAAACAATGTACATGACATTACAATGTAGCCTGTTAATCCTGAATAGAACGTGCACATGATGAAGGTCATGTTGTGCATTCGAGTGGTGAAGGTATTCATTTTCTATTCTATTTTTTTATGTAATTATTGATACAATTAAACATCTTAAATTAAAATTGATGTAACCTTTTTTATTTATATTTTAGAGTATGTAGACCATGGTGACCAAGTGGAGTATGATCTGGGTAGGCAGCATTAGGAATGTGATGTGCCTCCATTACATAAAGAGGGCGACTATTATTCCTGTAAACAAATTTAATTGAAATTGGTGTATTGATTAATGTAATTAAACTTCATATTTCAACTCTAGAGGATTTAGAGGGTGTTCACCCTATTGATGTTGAGGCTAGAAAACATGATACGGTAGATGATGTTGCCCCATCAGGTAAATAAAATCCTTGTTATGTTCATTTAATTAATGAAATACTTGTAACAATAATTTAAAATGTTTTGAGTTTAACCCATATCTTTGTTATTGCAGAGGACCCCCCTTTGCATCATCTTCTTCATCGTGAGTATAGGATGAGGCATACACTGAGATCAGTAGTAGAAGAGGGAGGCAGGTATGCAGAATTTGATGTTCCACTTAGTCTTTTCTTTAAAAAAAAATAAAAAAAATGAATGTAATCTACCTTATTTGATAATGACTAAATTTTATATTTTATAATGGATGAATGTTATATTTTATTAATGGTTGAATGAATGAATGAATGTTATATTTTATTAATGGATGAATGAGTGAATGTTATATTTTATTAATGAATGAAAGAATGAAATAATGTTAGATGTTAATGGGGAATTTAGAGTTATGTTAGGGGGAGAGGCCAAATGAGCTTCCACCTTCATGTGGTTGGCCCTATTAAGTAGAGAATATTAAAATATTCTCGAAACAAAGAGAAGCTCAAACTTGTTTTAGGGATAGATGACATACGATATAGCCAATCAAATCTTGCTAAAAAAATGAAGACTAGTCCTCAGTCACCTAGGTCAAACATTATTAATACTCAAAATCTCACTTCTTGCAATGTTTCACTTGATATTGGGGGTTCTAGTTATTGAGAATCATATAGCCTATATTTTGCCATGTTCTCCTTCTTCCTTTAGATTCTAAATTATTTATTTTATTTTATTTCTATTGAATAATATTTGAGAGCATTTTATATTGCATATGCAGGTAGATGGAATAGTCTTCATTCATTGCTTACAACTTTCAAAGTTCTAACATCATTGCTTTTACATTTTTTCAGGTTAGGGCAGCAAGCATGGAGGGAAAAAGAAGGATTGTAGAAGATGAAGAGTTGCTTCAAAGACATGCTTCAAGCTTCCATCCATTCAACCAATAACTAGATTATTTCATTACTTTTCATCTTAAAATACAACATATAATTTGAATCTAACTCAAAGAAATAATTACACGCAAAACATAAAATTTCAAATGTACATCATCATTTAGAATGCAAGGCTCTACCTGATTGAGGTGGGTAGGTGAAATTAGGTAACACTTACTACATTTCTTAATTGATTAGCTAAGGAAATAAAATTCATGTCAAAGGATTGTTGCTCAATTGGTAGGGACTATTTGAGATATTGGCCTCCTAATGCAATTCTTTGATATTAATAGATATCACACAAGTATAGTCTGATATATGTCATTACAAAGCTGGGACTTCTATATGTTTATGATTTGGAAACAGCAACAACAATTTATAGGAACCAGATCATTCCTAATGGACTCCTGTCTAGTGTAAATTCAAATGATAATTGAAATATTGTATGAATGTCTACGTTTTTTGTTAGTATTAGGCTTAAAAAAATACATTTTTAAGATTGCAACTAATAATATAAATTGGTATCATTATGTTCTTGCAGCTTGAAGAAATAGATTTTGTAATTGAATATTTATGTTTTCTATGTAGGTTGTCTAGCGGTTGTGATGTAGAGGCTCATGGAAACCAATCAATCTTCAAGGATCCCGATGATTTAATATCCTTTCATCAAATGAACATCTTGTTAGAGGAAAATTAATCTTCTTATGAACCTATATATAATAGCTTATAGCAAACTTGACTATAATAGACATTTGATAGTGGCCTACAATCCTTGGCCTTAACTCCACTTCACAAATATCTATTTTTCCATCCAAGGTCCATTCAAACTTTCCTCATTCATTTGAATCATCAAGAACAAAATAAATAAACCATTCTTTGAGAATGAAGCTACTATCATTGGCATGACAGTTAGACCATTGTTGTGAATACATTATTACCAAAAAATCTATGGATTCATGAATCTTCCACTATGCATGTTGATTTGGATGTTATAAACCTCCCAGAGTCATTAACCACCAATTTGAATACATGAAGTTCAAAAAAAAATTTGAACCTTATGATTGTTACCAAAAAACAAAATGTGAACCTAATAACGGTATTGTATCCTATTGAATATATCAAAGATCCTCTATATATATATGAGGATTCAGTTTCAAAATGAAAGGTTGCAACCTTTCATAAAACTAAACTAAACTAAACTAATTGAACTAATTGGAACTAAAAATAAATGTTTGAAACATAGAACATAAAGAAACATATATCAATTTGTTGACACTCAATTTTCCAAATTGATTATTTTAATTTCTCATGAAAGTTTCTTATAAATACTTTTACTCTACGAATAGTTACTGCAGGATTTCTGTGTATGCATGATATAAGGAATCATTATGTGCACACATTATTCATCATTCAAGAATATCTAATGGATGGAACAAGGAAATCTCCATGTTATTCTGGTCACTTGTAACCCACCTTCTTGGTCCAAAATCAATAATTGTATCAATTTTAATGCATGGAAAAGAGTCAACATCATTGGGAGAATGTAACCCAATGAAGGGAAGAGAATAAAAAGTGCAAGAAGGTACCATCGGAGAAACTATACCTGATGTAATGCAAATGAAATAAATGAAGGAGCATCAGTGAAGGTCACAATGAATATGTTATCGGCATAGAAATGACATTCAGTGTTGGATAATATGTGTCTACCTGATACCCGATAAGTAAGCAGCATCGGTGAAGGTCACACCAAATATGTTATCGGCATAGAATTGAAATTCAGTGTTGGATAATATGTATCTCCTTGATACCTGATAAGTAAGGACCATCAGTGAAGTTCACAGTGAATATGTTATCCCCATAGAAATGACATTTGATGTTGGATAATATGTGTCTCCCTGATACCCAATAAGTATATCGGTATACCCATAAGCAATACAATCCATCGCCAAAAGAATGCAATATCATAAATGGAGACTTTATGTTTCACTGATCTCTGATGAAATGATCAGGATAGCATTTAGCGATAATCAATCATCAGGGGAAGAATAAAAAATTGGTCAAAAGCCTAATAAGTCATGTCGATGCCCGATGATAGGAGTATAATATATCAATAACATTATATCAAAGTAATAAGTGATAGTGGGAAATAAACTTGTGAGATATATTGATGACTGATGGACATATCGGATTAGTTTATATTGATGAATGATCCCATCAGTGTAAAGAAATATGATAGGAGGAACCGTGAAATAGGCTATCCTGGTTTCCGATAGAAGTATCAGTATTACATACACCAATAGAGGGAAAACACATACAATTTTAGATCAACAAGAAAAGCAATATGTCAATGGCACCAATGTTAGAATTTTTTCTTGTAAAACCTACACTGACATTCATCCTTTGTCAAATCGAGTTCAAACTACTAAAGTTGATCACCAGTAAGTGAGTTCAGAATATGAGTGTTAAAGCCGACACGAAGGAAATAAATGAAATCATAGGTAATATATTTCCTGAGAATAGTAAGTGTGAAGAATACATTTTTGAATCCCTGAAGCATAATGATATAGCAAAGGAAAATTGAGAGAGACTGTAGAATAATATGGAGTCGTCTGAGTCTTCAAGTAAAAGGAAAATCATGAAGAGTTCAGAGTCGAAGGCCAAAATCCAAAAAATAGTTGAGGATGAGCCACCCAGGAGGTTCAATCAAGACCTAATTGAAAAAAAAAAATCTTTAGGCCCTAAATCTCGAAGGTCAAAACAAAATGTGTCTGATTGAGATAAATTGGAGGACAAATACAAAAATGTAGGGGATGTCTGGATGTGGAGGAGAGGATATGAGCTATTTTTGTTCCATTATCTGAGAAGAGATAAGGATATCCCTCTGAGAAACCCATGGGAAACCAATCAAGGTAGGCTCATTGTGCCCAATTTTTTTGTTAATGTCAAAGATTTAGAAGTTCTTATTGAGAGATACAAACCAAATGAAAGGTGTATTTATGAAAAGGAAGGGGAAGTGCTCATGACATTTTCTACAGAGACTATTAAAGAATTTTTTGGTCTTGAATTGGGTTTCAATAAAAAATTATCATTTGTAGGATTGGAAAATAAGTATTTTTGGTTGATACCACATATAAAGTATGGAAACTGACAATGCACAAAAAGGAAGGTGGAACCCTAATGGAGGGACATGGCCCTCCTTATAACAAGAATTTATTCAGGCATTATTTAGAAATTACATATATGTCATGTGGGAAACTAGATGGGATTGAAGTCCCTAATATCATGAAAGAAGGACCTATGGTATTGGCTACAGATGTGCAATTATAAAAGCCTAGAGCATTTGAATAGCCTCATATGTTGTAGAGTGTTTACATGATGGTTTCATAAATTTCAAGGGAAGTGAGTATCCACCTTTTAGGCATTGTTCGTTGCTAATGCACATGGTATTGTTTTATGGACAAAAGAGAGGTGTGTGGCCTGAGAGATTGAAGCTTAACTTATAGAGCAAAGAAGGACAATATCAGTCTGTACAATTATGGACGTCTATGTGGGATTCTAGGTATAAATATTCAGATTATGTCAAGTTCAAGGAGTTAATTGTTAAACCAATTTATCATCTATTTGGGTACCCCTATAATCAGTCAATCTCAGAAGAAATTAAAAGATTCTTGAGGCCTATATACTTTGACCAAAGAAAACTTGTTAATCATAACTAGGGTTATTGGTATGTTTTTGAAGAGTTCACATGTTTTAGGATTTATGGCTTTCAAGAAGTGCCATATAGATTTTCAAAATTTGTTCCAGATAGAATTGTTTACTTGGAGATAGTAAGATAGATGAGTACTTCTAGAAATAAACATCTTGGTGGAGCTATGCACAAACAGACATTTATGCTAGGAACACTTACTTTTGGTGACTTCGCAGTTGTTTCAACTAGAGAATATGATATTATTGATAGGAAATTGCAAGAGGATTATCATATGTTTCACCATGGAACAAGAAAAAATTATTATCTAGAAGGATACATTCATGCTTGTAAGAAGAAACAAAATCTTGGAGATTAGTTTCATGAGACAGTTGGATTTGAAGACATCTTTGGGAATTTGGAAGAGGATCAAGCACAACAAGTAATTGATGAGTATAACAGAAGGCTAATGGAGAAGAGGGAGAACTTAGCCTGGATGATTACAAAGACACCGGATATAGATGAAGAGCCTAGTGAGGAAGAAGTATCAAGGTATTATGTGCCAGAGCTACAGGAAATACTAGATGAGGATGAAAGGATTGTCAATGAGTTGAGAATCCACCAAGATGCTAGGATAGATGCATACAATGCATTTGTTTTAGATGAACAATTTTTCAAATCCAAGGAATTTACTGCTTTCATTTACAATTTCAAAGGGAATAAATTAAGAGATTCCATTCCAATATTGACACCTGGCAATGAGGCTAAATTCATGCTAAAACTTAAGAATAAAATACACAAAAAAAAATGAAAACAATGACTCTAGAAAAGGGTAAATAGATGTTGATTGAGGCAGGATTCATTTTGTTTCCAGGCTGGGACATGAGTGCATCTTTCATTTTGACACTATGTTAAAGTCTGACAAGAAAGATTTCAAATTGGATGTCCAAGGTGTTAAAGATGTGTTTATAGGTTCCAGATTTGTTGAAAAAGAAGAAACCATACTATGGGTATTGTACCCTCCTGATAAAAGACCAAAGATTATTGATGTGGACAAAGCATTTAGACATATGATGAAATTAAAGGCAGGAGAAATAGACCCATTTTCTATTGCAAATATTGGTGTTGACATTTCAAAAATAACAAAGGCACCGACATAAAGATTAGTGAGGGAAAGAGATCAATATAAGGCTATGTATGAGGAAGGTTTTAGTAGTGGTGATCAACCCGTGCCAATGTTACCTACATCAGATAGTAGTAAATGGAGAAAGAAATGTGAAGAATTGCAGGGTGAAAATACAGAACTGGTGAAATGGGTGCAGACTGTGAGAAGTGATACTGCTTTATTTCTATTGAGAAATCAATTGGAGAATCTGTCAAAACATCTTGATGTATTATGGGAATCATACAGAATGAATTATGATAAGACCATTTCTCATGACCAATTAAAACCTAGACTTGAAAGGGTATTAAATGAGGATCCAAGCCCCGCACTGATCAATGAAATAAAATGCAGGATTAAGATGCATGATTAATTTGGTGAATATTTAAAGAATGAATTAAAAGAATTCAAAAAGCCTATCAAGAAGGGATTACTACCATTCTTGAACAACAAGCAGGAGATGAAGGAGAAGGATAAATGGGTTGCAAAATTCCATAGAGTACTTGATGTTTCCCTTAGTGTCATTCAAAATGATAGTTTTGAGTAAAAGAAGACATTGGAGCGTATGGAGCAATTTGTTGAACTCGAGTTCATCGTATAAAACATTGTCAACAATGCAGATACACACACTTCATCAGAGTACCTACATAATATTGCTGAATGTGGAAAGCTATTGGGAGATTAATATCTTCGTATTCTATATATCTTCATGTCACTTGTTAATAAAGTATTTTGGTTTGATTGTCTCATTTAGTTAAGATTTTATGAAAGGTTGAAACCTTTCATTTTGTAACTAAATCCCCGTTTATATATAGAGGATATAAAGATCTAAAAAGGGACAATAACAATACACTGTCCAATATCCATTTTGGTTTTGTTTCTGAAATGTCAGACTGTGAATGACTATATGTAACTAGTTGATTTTCTTATGCTTATTTCAATATAAAGATTCAATGTTGCCTTATTTCTGATGAATGTAATATTTAAATCATCTTATTAGTTCCTTGGATAAATCTATTTCATTAGATTGCCTCATTGTGAAACTCTTATACATTTTTCATTTAAAAATTAGTTTTGATTTGAGCATCAGGTAGAAGGATTGTTTTTCAAAATTCTCTCTGTCTTATTGGTCTTTCAGAGTTTATTGGGGTAGAGTGTGTTAAAGATGTGTTTCTTTGAGTTTGGACTACTGGGGTTTATGGGTAGTGGAACTCGGGGGATTTTCTCTAGGATATTATGTTGGAGAGGGTAGGAGAAGGAGGGCCAATGCCATTGATATAACAATAATTTTTCTATGCATGTCACAATCTACAATAACAAAGCATGCTTTCAATCATCCAAAGCTTCACTAGTTTTCTCTTTTTGCTTTTTTTGTGTATATCATATAAGTGTTCTTCTTTTAAGCTCTTCTATAATTAATAATGCAATTGATGATAAAGAAATAATTTGTTTACATTAGGACATTTCTTGATATATTTACCATTTTTTTGACCAAATCATTGTATGTCTAGCATCAGAGAATATCAAGTATGATCCTCTTTGCTGCCAGTTTTTTGAGGATATTTTGTTGATCTTATCCTATTAGGGTAGGTCTTGAAAATCTTGTAAATATTTTGGGGCATGTATACATTGGTTTGTCAAATTTCCTATATTTAACTATATTATGTGTCCTTGAAGTATAAATTAATAATTTAATTATTAAATAGGTGCAATTATTAATTTTTTGACTGGCGGCTATCTATGCAGAAATCACTCGGGAATTTTAAACGAATTCTTCTCGCAAGGTTTCCAATGAAATTTTGTTTTCATTTTCTAGCAGGGTTTCCAAGGGCTATGTTTGTGTTTTAAAACATTTATTCTTTGAAAGCAACCAATATACCTTGAGACTGATGTTAGGAGTGGTTAGCTCCAAGTATGAAAGCTCTGCAAGGTAGCTAGACCAACTATAGAGACAAGACTGCCTTCTACACTTCTAGCTCTAAAAAACCAAGGTGGGTACACCTAATCCAGATAAAAACTCAACTCTTTACAACTCCTTATAACTCTATATTTTAACAATAGATAATTATAAGAAAGTACTAAATGCTAACCAGACATTCATTGACTCTCCATTACCATGTAGAACAACAACCAACAACCACAAACCATAAAAGGAACTGAACTAGTTTTGATTTTTAATAATGGGAAGAATATAACCAAACCTATCAGACATATATCTCAAAAGAATATAGTAGTTCTTGATCAGTACCTTATCCATTGGAAAAAACCTCAATACAAAAACTGAAAACTGAAACCAACCTACTGACAAAGACTCATAACCATAAACATAAATATCTTAGACCACACACTGCTTATAGTATCCTTATGTAGATAACCAAATGAGCTTATGTTATATCCAAATCATTTTAATTTGATCTTAGATCAAAGACTTATGGAATAAAACATATACATAAGCAAATCTTATGCAATAAGTTAGAAAACTCAAAAATCAGAAGATAAAACAAAGGAGAGACTTAAATCTGAGAAAACTTATATTAAGTATGATGAATCAAAGTTTCTGCAACAATATGACTAAGGAAATACACAATTCAATAATTTTCAAAAGATCATAAAACTTTCAATTCTATCTTAATACAGTCCAAAAAGCATCTGCTATATCCTAAACTAGAAACAAGTAAGAAACCTAATACTTTTTCTATACTCTCCCAATTCTCCAGCCCTTACTAAATGGTCTTTAAAATCTCTTTATAGGAAATAGGGATGAAACAAGATTTGGACCATTTAGGTTTAGGATTTACAACCATAAATTCAAGAATTAAAAACATTCAATTTAGTCAACTGTCTTTCATCAAGTTGAAACCCTATCTTTCACTCCAATTTGTGAAATCTGATCTGATATGTAGCTATACTTTGGAATGTTGGAGAAGCAGTCCTTTAGGGTCAAATAGTCTTATAAATCTAATCAGAACCCTAAGATATCATTCTTCATCATAAATTCTCTTTGCAGCTATCAAATTTCCATTCAAATAGGGCTCTACAGGTGTGCAGACATGACCCAAAAAATCATATCAAAGCATTTATATCATTATGCAACCAAATTCTCAGTCCACCACCATGAAACTCTGAGAAACAGATTTAAATATTTAAAAAATGGTTGCAACGGCCATAGGTTGCATGAAATATGGCATCAATGATCAAGATCAAGACTTTATCTCATTTTAAATCACAACCATGGATCTTTTCTAAGTTACCTAGGAGTCAAGATCAGATCCAAACAGGTGGCAACTTGTCGTGATGCCTTAAAAATTATCTCTCAATCATCTTTCCCTTTGATTCTTGGCATCGACTATTCGATCAAACTTACATCTAAACCTTATCTTTAACCTACCTTAGATCGGAGCACCTCAATCCTTTGTATCTGAATCACCGAAAGCTTGTCTTGACCTATGGTTTATTTCAAGATTAAGAGATAGCCATTGATATGAGTCTTCATCAATAGTTGGTGATTGATCTCATAAGACTTGGCTTTACTCGGGTTCTATTTCAAGATTGAGTGACAAGGCTTGTCTTTTGTTCTCTGAAAGATTTTTTTAACTCTAGTTTAATCTCAAGATTCAGAGATAAGGCTATCTCCAAGTCACTGAACAAAGGTCTTAACTCTGATTTGATTCTGAGATTCAGTGACAACCCTAGATCATCTAAGTCTCTTGGACACATGTCTACATCTTGTCACATCTCATCTTTGCATCTCCTAATCACTAAATACTTTTCTTAACTTTGACTTATCTGGCGATTCAGTGCTAGCCACACATCTTGGTCTCAATCAATGGTAGGCATGTGATCTCATAAGACTTTGCCCAACCCATGTTCTATTCTGATATTCAGAGAAAAATGTTATCTCATGATCTCCAAATAAAATTCTTGACCATGGTCTGGTCATGAGATTCAGAGATAAAGGTTATCTTTGAATCATCAGATACTTGGCTTAACTCTGATTTGATTCTGAGATTCAGTGATAGTCATAGATCTTTATCTTAATTAATGGTCAGTGCCTAATCTCACAAGACTTGACTTAACCCTAGGTTTCATCTGAGATTCAGCGACAAGGCTTTATCTCTTAATCTCTGAATAAAATCCTTAACCATGGTTTGGTCTCAATATTCAGAGATAAGGCTATCTATAAATCTCCAAATGCATGACTTAACTCAGCTTAGATTATGAGATGCAACGATAGCCCTAGATCTTGTCTTGCATCAATGGTCTTCATTGAGTCTCCAAATCTTATAAGACTTGATCACCACTTTATGAGATTTAGAGACAAACATAAAAAGCCAAGGCTTTCCCTTATCACCAAATCTTCAGATGTTATCTACTTAACTATGAACATTGCAAGATTCAGAGATGACTGTTGCACCAAGTTGCTAAATGCCAAGAACTAACCTCCAAAAATTTCAAGACTATGAGATAAAAACTAATCATTGGGCCTAATAAGCCTTCGCCTAATCTCAGAATGAAAAAGCATATTCCTTTCCCTTATGAGATTAAGAGATAGCCTTGCCTCGCCAAATTTCTATACCATAAAGTATATTCGATCTCGATCATGAGATTAAGAGACAAGAATAAAAGATAAAGTGGTACATGGGATAGTAAGACTTAAGTGGCATAAAAATGTAACTTGAAATTATAACAAGCCACAAAGACCTGGGATTTTAGGGTTTTTATCTAAAAATGGTACAAGGGTTTAAGTACAAAGTATTAGGCCTTGTGAGACTAGGGAAAAACACTTGGAAAAGCCTAGAACCATTTTTACAGTTCTAATAGTGGCTCTGACTGGGGATGTATGCCTCTTGCGGGAATAGCAAGATTCAAGGACTCTAGGAAAAGAAAACCAACTATGGGAAAAGAAAACTAACCTACAACAGAGAACTAAAGAAAAGAAAATATATACAAACTTACAAACAACAAAGATCTTCACCTCTGCAACCTACTTCCTGAATTAAAGGAGTCAAACCAGGCCTGATGACTCAAAGCCATCACCAAAATTATGATCTAGCTTGCCTCTATCATAAACAAAGTTTTTTTCTCCCTATATTAAAAACAAGTTGAAAATGCCTCCTTCATTTGCCTGACCAAACCTGCTAATATTTTCCATTAGCTGAATACTATAGAAAATAGCATTAGCATATTCATCATTAAAACTCACATGGATGTTAGGAAAAACATGAAAATGCTGAGCATGTGACATACTATTGTTGCATTCATCAGATAAAGAGAAACCAAAATAAATGCAATATTTATCATCTTCTGACTCATGGCCACATTTTGGAAAATCACAAACCAGTTGAAAGGTAAAGCACTCATATTCTGTCATATAGCTGGTATCATCATTTATAACATTTGGTTCCTCATCAAAATCCTCATATAAAGGATTAGAAACCATGCGCAAATCCATGTTGTAATTATTATGGAAAAAGATTGGCTGGCCCATATCAATGTCCATATCAAATAACACATTAGAAAACTTACTAATGTGATAGCCCATATCAATTCCACACTCACCATCTTCAAAGGGAAATAGATTAGAATATGAACAAGAAGAGTGTTCATCATTATCATCATCATATGAAGAATCCATATCATGATCCATATCCTCCTTAGTAGGGTCATTACAATAAACTGGTCCAAGTGAGACTAAAACACTGTCATTTGAACTTTGCACAATAGTGTCTTTTCCATCAGATACATGATCCCTCAACTACTCCTCACATTGATATTCAAATGATGCTAACATACAAGTTGATTGATCAACATTATCACCATTATTGCAATTTTTTTCAAACTGAAAGGCATGTGTATCTTCATCAGCATACCTGATCCCTTTACTTGTATCATACTCATCACAAAGTTTTATTTGATTTTTCTCTGGTGCAAACTCCTTGAATGAATATTCCTTTTAAGCATGCTTATGAAATTCATCATTGTCTCAAATGAGTCTGCATCCTCACAGTCATTTCCAACAAATAAAAAATCTTTATCTTCTTCACAAGGCTGCATATTAACCATCATCTTATCTTCAAACAAATCAGAACTACTCTGGCACCATGAAGCCTCTTCCTCAACCAATTCCTCACACACATCCTCTTGGACATCCCAATGTGACAGAAATATGGGCTAAGAAAAAACCTCCCCTAGTCATGATATGCAGTCCTCGTCCTCACAATCAGCATTAGCAGAGTCTGATAGAACTTCATCATTAGTGGCTTCAACATCATCATCTGATGAAAAAATTGTCCCCTCTGTATTTTCCACACCTGATTGCACACAATTTGTTTCTGTAGTCTCATAACTCGAAAAACTAGTTTCCATTTTACTTGGTGTGTAACCCCTATATATATATATATATATA
>MU228407.1:629308-641761 GCA_018584345.1 Thuja plicata
ACCCCTGATTCATACTTTTTCTTGAATCATTAGTCAAAACTTGGTTACTAAAATCAACGGAGAAAGAAACATCCTGATGTTGATCCTAAAATTTTGATCCACATCTGTCAACTGTTTGTGATATCTTATGACAATGATCCATGTAGACTTCTTTTGCAAAATGCCTTGAGAATATTTCATACTTTAAATTATTTTCAATGTCCATTACTTCCATAAAATCTTGATACAAATTCTTGGGCTCCTTATCTCTCAACAAGTAGCTCATTTTTTTTTTCCAAATGCACCTAAATAAACAACCAAATCCATTGCATCATGGAGTCTACATTTCTTAGTAATTCTCTTTAGTGTTTTGTTAAATCTGAGATTAAATGTGGGCACAAGCTCCTCATCTCCAATATGAATATTAAAAAGATCAGTGATCAAGTTGTATTCATTAACATGTTCTCTAAATTATTCAATGAATGTTATTTGCAATTCTTCCCATGAGCTGATAGACAGAGGAAACAAAAATGAGAACCAATCTCTTGCATCATCCAATAAAGAATTTTAAAACAACTTCATAATTATGTCCTCGACATCAATCTCATAATCATTTATCAAATTAATAAAACTATTCAGATGTTTCTCAGTCAATTCATCTTTCATACCACTAAACTTGGGCAAGTGCTTTCTGACTTCTGATGGAATAAAATGTGGGTAACCAGGGATGCCAATGAAATTTATAGCTCCATACAACCTATCCCTATACGGTTGTGACATCTTAATAGGAAATATGGTTACAAACTTTTCTCTATGTTCCCTCTCAATTAGTGATGATCACTTAATAGGGAAAATTTTAGGAAGTAATTTTCATGGAACAAAAGAAATTATCCAATGAAAAAAAAATACTTGGATGTGATGAAGTTGCTACAAAAATTTGATCTAAAGTCACCTCCAAATCACCTTCAAAAAAATTGGTAGAGTCATCACCTCTTTGCAGAGAAAAAGTTTGAATCAGTTGAGAACTCCTTCCCAACTCTGACCTTCTTCAAATCAGCAAACACACAACACACCCCAGATAGAGTCTTATATTGATTCCTCTCTTTACTATGCTCATAGTCATAGGAGTCCAAACATCTTCTTGAGCTATCACAGCAAGTCCACCTCTTTCCTTTGTAGCATTTCTTTAATCATGCACACTACTGAAAATCATAGAACTCAGAGTCTCCACTCACCACATGTGAGATAGTATTTGTATAACTTCAAGAACTAGGACTTTAAAAAAATATGTAATGATAGACAAGAAAACTTGATTCACTCTTAAAAACATGAGGAATATTTCTTTGTAAAACATGACTCTATACTTGGATAGGCTAACTCAAATGGGTATTGATTTTACAAATTGCACCATAGATTCAAAACAAGTTTTATATCTCTCTCCCCAATAGAGTCTCTATTTTGTTGGTGTTTGAAATGTTTATGCTTTGAAAGAAACCAATATACCTTGAGAATGATGTTAGGAGTGGTTAGCTCCAAGTATGAAAGCTCTGCAAGGTAACTGGACCAACTATAGGGACAAGACTTCCCTCTGCACTTCTAGCTCTAAAAAACCAAGCTAGGTACACCTAATCTAGATAAAAACTCAACTCTTTACAACTCCTTTTAACTCTGGATTTTAACAGCAGGTAATGATAAGAAATTACTAAATGCTAACTAGAAATTCATTGACTCTCCATTACCATGTAGGACAACAACCAACAACCACAAAAAATAAAAGGAACTAAAATGGTTTTTATTTTTAATAATGGGAAGAATATAGCCAAACCTATCAGACATATATCTCACAAGAATATACTAGTTCTTGATCAGTGCCTTATCCATTGGGTAAAACTTCAATACAAATACTGAAAAATGGAACCAACCTACTGGAAAAGACTCATAACCATAAACATAAATATCCCAGACCAAACACTGCTTATAGTATCCTTATGTAGATAACCAAATGAGCTTATGTTATATCCAGAGCATTTTAATTTGATCTTAGATCAAAGACTTGTGGAATAAAACATATACATAAGAAAATCTTCTGCAATAAGTTAGAAAACTCAAAACTCAGAAGATAACACAAAGGAGAGACTTAAATCTGAGAAAGCTTATATTAAGTATGATGAATCAAAGTTTCTGCAACAATATTTCTAAGGAAATACATAATTCAATAATCTTCTAAAGATCATAAAACTTTCAATTTTGTCTTAATACAGTCCAAAAAGCATCTGCTATATCCTAGACTGGAAACAAGTAAGAAACCTAATACTTTTTCTATACTCTCTCAATTCTCCAGCCCTTACTAAATGGTCTTGAAAATACCTTTATAAGAAATAGGGATACAGCAAGCTTCACACCATTTAGGGTTAGGGTTTACAACCATAAATGCAAGCATTAAAAGCATTCAATTCATTCAACTATCTGTCATCAAGTTGAAACCCTATCTTTCACTCCAATCTATGCAATCTAATCTAATCTATAGCCATACTTTGGAATGTTGGAGAGATAGCCCTTTAGGATCAAATAGTCTTATAAATCTGATTAGAACCCTAAGATATCATTCTTCATCATAAATTATCTTCACAGTTATCCTATTTCCATTCAAACGGGGCTCTACAGGTGTGGAGACACGACCTAAAAGATCACATTAAAGCATTTATGTCATTTAAGCACAGATTATTAGGGCTTGAAAGACTAGGGAAAAAACACTTGGAAAAGCCTATAACCCTGAAGATTTTTGACAATGCTAACATGCTGAGCTCCGCTATAAGCTAGTGAATACCATTGTTATTTTTTCTGCCACCATTTCAACTCTCCTTATAGCACTTTCCACAAGCTCTGAACACCCATTTTCCTACTCTCCTTATAAGTTTCTTTATTAGAAAATGCAATGGCTTTTGTGGAAGAAATAGATGCGATTAAAGTAATATCAACTCTTTTAGTACGATTGTTTTTAGGAAATTACTTTGATTTGAAGCTCTAGAAGTGACCATTAGATTTCTAATTTGACTAAGAGTTGGTATAATCATGGCATGAGGCAAAAGTATTGATGGTTGGCATGAGCGGCATTGGTTATGAGCTGCTCAAAACCCTTGTGTTGATGGGCTTCAAAAACGTGCAAGTCGTAAGTGAATAATTCACTTTTTTTTTCCAAAGCATCGAAGAACACTTTTTTTCAGGGCAACCTTTTGCATATAGCTAAAAATTTTAGTGCAACAAATTTTTCTTTCACAATTAGGATATTTTATATCATTTTGGTGGCTAAATTAGAATCTGGATGGTGAGAATTGAACCGTGCTTGTGGCATATTATATTTCGCCTAATTATTGAACACTTTGTTATAAAGTTGGTATATTTTGCCTTATTATTGAATAGTAGAATTGAAGGTGGTATACTTCAGTCAAGAATTGAACAATAAAGATAGCATCGTGGATTCTGCAAAGTGGTGAATGCACCTTTTTTGTAGCTTATTCATAGGTTCATGTAAATCTTGGTTCAGATTAAGTCTATATGACTTCAAATTTGTTAAATTACACCTAAATTGCAATCTTACCATTTGCAAATTTAGGTGTAGATCAAGTGTACTCATAATAGCTATTTCCCATGAGCTTCACTTGGCTATAATTCTCATTGCTTACATACCTTTCTCACGCATGAAAACTACCAAACATCCTATTTTCTTTATACATAAGTGGTTAGGGGCGAGCGTGAAACCTGTTACAGACTTTGTTGGCTTCAATTATTGGATATCTCTGAGAGAACTAGATGTGATGTGAAAGGACTTGTGAGCATTTTATCTAGAGTCAATTATGAATTTGACTAATGGAAATCTATGCATAAATCACTCTATAATTTTAAAAAAATTCTTCTTGCAGGGTTTCCAATGAAATTTTGTTTTAGTTTTCTAGCGGGGTTTCCACACGCTGAGCTCCGCTATACACTAGTAAATACCATTGTTATTTTTTCAACCACCATTTCAACTCTCCCTGAAGGGCTTTCCGCAAGCTCTAAACATTTATTTTCCTACTCTTCTTAGAATTTTCTTTATTAACAACTTCAATGGCTTCTGGGGAAGAAATGAAAGCCATTAAAGCAATACCAACTCTTTTAGTACTATTGTTTTTAGGAAATTAATTTGATTTGAAGCTCAAGAAGTGACCATTAGATTTCCAATTTGACTAAGAGTTGGTATAATCATGGTAGGGGGTGAAAGTATTGATGGTTGGCACGGGTGGCATTGGTTGTGAGCTGCTCAAAATCCTTGCATTAACGAGCTTAAAATATGTGCATGTCGTAAGTGAAGAATTCCACTTTATTTTTCCAAAGCATCAAAGAACATATTTTGCCCAATTATTGAACACTTTTTTATAAAGTTGGTATATTTTACCTTATTATTGAACAGTAGAATTGAAGGTGTTATACTTCACTCAGGAATTGAACAATAAAGTTACCATCGTGGATTCTGCAAAGTGGTGAATGTACCTTTTTTGTAGCTTATTCATAGGTTTTTGTAAATATTGGTTCAAATAAGTCTATATGACTTCAAATTTGTTAAATTACACCTAAATTACAATCTTACCATTTGCAAATTTACGAGCAGATCAAGTGTACTCATAATAGCTACTTCCCATGAGCGTCACTTGGCTAGAAGTCTCGCGACTTACATACCTTTCTCACACATAAAAACTACCAAACATCTTGTTTTCTTTGTATGGAAGTGGTTAGGGGCTAGCGTGAACCTGTTACAGACTTTGTTAACTTCAATGATTGGATATCTCCAAGAGAACTGGATGTGATGTCCAGGGATTTGTGAGTAGTTTATGTAGAATCAATTATGAATTTGACCGATGGAAATTTATGTGGAAATCACTCAAGAATTTTAAATGAATTCTTCTCGCAGGGTTTCCAATGAAATTTCATTTTCATTTTCTAGCGGGGTTTCCATGCGCTGAGCTCTTCTATAAGCTAGTAAATACCATTGTCATGTTTTATGCCACCATTTCAACTCTCCCTGTAGCACTTTCTGCAAGCTCTAAACACCCATTTTCCTACTCTCCTTAGAAGTTTCTTTATTAGCAATTTCAATGGCTTCTACGGAAGAAACGAAAGCCATTAAAGTAATACCAACTCTTTTAGTACTATTGTTTTTAGGAAAGTTTGATTTGAAGCTCCATAAGTGACCATTAGGTTTCTAATTTGACTAAGAGTTGGTATAATCATGGCAGGGGGAAAAAGTATTGATGTTTGGTGCAGGTGGCATTGGTTGTGAGCTGCTCAAAACCCTTGCATTGATGGGCTTAAAAGACGTGCATGTCATAAGTGAAGAATTCCACTTTGTTTTTCCAAAGCATCGAAGAACACATATTTTTCAAGACAACCTTTTGCATATATCTAAAATGTTTAGTGCAAAAAATTTTTCTTTCAGAATTAGGATATTCTGTATCATTTTGGTGGCTAAATTATAATTTGGATGATGAGAATTGAACCATGCTTGTGGCATATTATATTTCACCAAATTATTGAGCACTTTGTTATAAAATTGGTATATTTTTCCTTATTATTGAATAGTAGAATTGAAGGTGTTATACTTCACTCAAAAATTGAACAATAAAGTTAGCATCGTGGATTTTGCAAAGTGGTGAATGTACCTTTTTTGTAGCTTATTCATAGGTTTTTGTAAATCTTGCTGGTTCAAATTAAGTCTATATGACATCAAATTTATTAAATTGCACATAAATTACAATCTTACCATTTGCAAATTTAGGTGAAGATCAAGTGTACTCATAATAGCTATTTCCCATGAGCTTCACTTGGCTAGAAGTCTCACGACTTACATACCTTTCTACCCCATGAAAACTACCAAAAATCTTTTTTTCTTTGTACGGAAGTGGTTAGGGGCTACCATGAAACCTAATACAGACTTTGTTGGCTTCAATGATTGGATATCTCTGAGAGAACTAGATGTGATGTGCAGGGACTTGTGAGGATTATATGTGAAATCAATTGTGAATTTGACCAATGGAAATCTATGCGGAAATCACTCAGGAATTTTAAAAAAATTCTTTTGGTAAGGTTTCCAATGAAATTTCATTTTGATTTTCCAATGGGGTTTCCACGTGTTGAGCTCCGCTATAAGATATTAAATACCATTGTCATGTTTTCTGCCACCATTTCAACTCTCCCTGCAGCTCTTTTTGCAAGCTCTGAACACCCATTTTCCTACTCTCCTTAGAAGTTTCTTTATTAGCAATTGCAATGGCTTCTACAGAAGAAATGGAAGCCATTAAAGTAATACCAACTCTTTTAGTACTATTGTTTTCAGGAAAGTTTCATTTGAAGCTTTAGAAGTGACCATTAATTTTTTAATTTGACTAAGAGTTGGTATAATCATGGAAGGGGGAAAAATTATTGATGGTTGGCACGGATGGCATTGGTTGTGAGCTTCTCAAAACCCTTGTGTTGATGGGCTTAAAAGATGTGCATGTCGTAAGTGAATAATTCCACTTTGTTTTTCCAAAGCATCGAAGAACACATTTTTTTTCAGGGAAACCTTTTGCATATAGCTAAAACATTTAGTGCAACATTTTTTCTTTAAGAATTAGGATATTATGTATCATTTTGGTGGATAAATTAGAATTTGGATGGTGAGAATTGAGCTGTGCTTGTGGCATGTTATATTTTGCCCAATTATTGAATACTTTGTTATAAAGCTGGTATATTTTACCTTATTATTGAATAGTAGAATTGAATGTGTTATACTTACTCAGGAATTGAACAATAAATTTAGCACCATGGATTCTCCAAAGTGATGAATGTACCTTTTTTGTAGCTTATTCATAGGTTTTTGTAAATCTTAGTTCAGATTAAGTCTATATGAATTCAAATTTATTAAATTAAACCTAAATTACAATATTACCATTTGAAAATTTAGGTGTAGATCAAGTGCACTCATAATAGTTATTTCCCATGAGCGTCACTTGGCAAGAAGTCTCACGACTTACATACCTTTCTCACGCATGAAAACTACCAAACATCCTATTTTATTTTTATGAAAGAGGTTAGGGGCTAGCGTGAAACCTTTTACAGACTCTATTGGCTTAAATGATTAGATATCTCCAAGAGAATTGGATGTGATGTGCAGGGACTTGTGAGGAGTTTATGTGGAATCAATTAAGAATTTGACTGATGGAAATCTATGCGTACATCTCTCAATAATTTTAAACGAATTCTTCTCACAAGTTTTCCAATGAAATTTCATTTTCATTTTCTAGTAGGGTTTCCACGTGTTGAGCTTTGCTATAAGCAAGTAAATACCATTGTCATATTTTCTACCACCATTTCAACTCTCCCTGCAACACTTTTTGCATGCTTTGAACACCCATTTTCCTACTCTCCTTAGAAGTTTCTTTTGTTATCTCTGAAAGTTATTTTTATTGTCATTAGTTTGTCAAAGTCATAGTTCATGGAAAAAATAGTCGGTGAATGAAGAAATTCTTATATGGGACTAGTCAGTAATACACACTGAGGAATTCGGTTAAGACATAAAGCATTATACAGTCGGTAAAGTAAAGGAAATTGAGAATCCGTATACTGAGCATGTTTGTTACCGAGTGGATATACTACATTGAGTTTCTAGTTACCGAGCACTGAGAGATCATACAACTGAGTCAGAAGGAATATGCAACTGAGCCAGATAGTCAATTCAAAAATTGATAAGGATGCATTTGATGCATTGTTACTACATTAATTACATTTCTACAAGTATTAATAACATTTGGTTGCACGATCAATGATCGAGATAATTCAAGATGAAGATCTAAGGCATAGATCAAGCGGATAATGGGAGTTTTATATTTCCAAGAAAAACACCAACTACTGAGGTAAAAGTGACATGTTCACCAAGCAAAAAGAAGATCAAACAGTTTAGGGTAATCATTTCTCGACTAACTCACAAGATTAAGAGTTTAAAATTTAATATCTATAAAGGATGAATTCATGAGTTATGAATTTTTTGTTAATGATGTTAATGGAGTTGTTGATGAAGGAGGTAATATTGTTATTGAGTTATTGAGGGAGAATAGCACAGAGCAGAGCAGTGAAGTGCTATAGTGATCATATTAAGGTAACACATATCAGAACACATAGAGTTTGAATCAACATTTGTATTCTATGCAAAGTATAGCAGACATTTCATATTTTTAAGACTATTGTATTGTGAAGGTTAAATCCCAACACTAGGTAGATCGTAATAGGTGTTTTCATTGTAAATCCTTTAACAAGGTACATCTCTAAGTGTAGATATTGTAAAATCCTCTAACCAGGTAGACCTAATAAGTCTTGTATGATCACAATGTGGTGGGCATGAGGGTTCCACGTGGTAGGGTGGCATTGCACTTTACCACTACTGAGGATCAATGTATAGGTGGTGGACTTCTTCCAGAGATAGATTTTTATTCATATTAGGAACACTTACCTTGTGTTTAAAATGAATCTTTATTAGATGTATTGTGAGGATGGATTAGTCTCCTCTATGTTTAGTCGTGGGTTATTACTGTCTTAGCCTCTTGTGATCCGTGGATGTTGTCTGAATCCTTGTATGGAAGTCTCGTGAATGTGTGTACTCCATTCTAGGTATGTTATTGGGCTGACATGGAACCCTTTGAAATATTTAGTTTTTTTTTGGTCTATGATCGTGTGTATATCATAGTTTTCTTCCTTGCATTTTTATATCTTTCTTATGCATATGATTATTTGATGTGGTTATGTACATGATGTTTATCCCATGTTCAAAAAAAATTAAGTGCATATTTGACCCTTTGTTCTGAGGGTTCCTTGGTAGGGCATTACATATGGTGTCAGAGCCCTACATGTTCATATGTGGGATCTCTTGGTATATTTTTCCCGCATAGTTGATGTTCTGGGTGTATGAGTTCACATGTGTTGTCTTGTGAACTAGTGGTAGTCTATTGCTTAGGTGCCTGTGTGTGGCATTCTTGAGAGGTTCTAGAAGAGTTGACCCGAGTAGCATATGCTAGAGGAAGAGTACCTCCTTGATATTTGCACCTATCAGGGATAGATGATACCCCTATGTGAGAACCTTGTTAGAGAGCTTTAGATGATGCAAGACCATCCTTGGGTAGTTGGAAATCCTATATCACCAAAAATATGTTAGATTTTGGTTTTGTCTTTTGGTAGCAAGCTCGATTGGAGACCTGAGATTCTCAGTCATTTGGTGGTAGTTCTCGGTTGGAAGGCGTGTGGCTTCACTAAAGGACTCACTGACTAGGCTCAATGATGCTCTGCTCGATGGTTCTCTTCTAAGTGGTTTTTGGTGGTACACTTCTCGGTGGTGCTTGGTTTGTTGGTGTCTCTCACCGAGTGGTTTGGCTTTTGGTGTTCTAGTTTACCGACGGGGTTATTTGGATTGTTTGGGCTGGCCAACATGTGCATTTAATTTGGGTCGCATTCCTTGTGATTTGGATTGATTTTTGGAGGTGGGAGGACATAAATCTAGATTGGTTATTTCTCATAGGTGAATTTAATGATTGTTGTAGTCGAGTGATGGATAACACATTGGGTTTTATGTTCTTGAAGTAGATTGTTTCTTTTTGGGTTGTTTTATTGTAAAGTCGGCTTGTGGCTATGTTGTATAAAAGGGGGGTAGAGAGAGAGAGAGAGTAGCTAAGTGTTGGCTTATGAGACAAGAAGATTTCTTAGTGGCTTGCAAGCTCAAGTTCAAATCTCTCTTGGTGTTCCTACCAGATTAATGTGTGTCACAGATCTGGGCTAGAGTGGAAGGCATTGATCCTGTGGGATTGTTGTGTTTGCTGGTGTAATTGGTCGTAACTGAGAAGGACTTATAGCTTGGCATGTTGCATGTAATAATTTTCTAATATTAATATAAGTTGCATTTGGTTATATCTTGATTGTACTATTGTTTCCATTGTGGTTGTTTCTTGGCTGCAAGTCTAGACATCGCTTTTGAGATCTCTCTGGCCTTGGACTGCATCAAGTGGTATCAGAGCTAGGTTGATCTATTTGGTCCAAGTGAAGGTTGTGTTTCCTCTAGGGATTGATGTTACAAATCTTTGTTCCTGTACTTGTGAAACTTGTTTGATTGTTCATGTGAGGTAGCAGGTTATGATCTGACTTGCAGATAGTTCGGGGGTTGTTACAAGGTGATTAGTTGAGATTTATTGCAGAGAGTTTTTGAAGACCTTGGGAGATACCTCTGAGGAGATTGGGCCCTAGGGAGGTCAAAGATCTTGCTAATGTGGTGGAGGCAAGGATAAAAGAAAAGGTCAGATCAGATATTAGATCTGAAATGGCGATGATAAAGAATGAGTTGGTCACCAAATTATGAGAGTCATTGTTGGTTTACCAAGGAACCTTGGAATAGATGATGGTTATGAAGAAGTTGTTGAAGACATTGAGGCTACTGGATCTAGTGGAGATGACAGAGTCAATCAGATGGAGAGATCTAGGGAAGATAGAATTGATCGGTTGCAGAGATCTAATGCTCGGTTGAGTACAAGTTACCAGATGGGGGTTTCAAAATTCTTAGGTACATTGAGAATCAAGGATCTAATTGAATGGATTGGTGAGTTAGAAGACTACTTTGAGCTGGGAAACATTGGAGATCCGCTTAAAGTAAGGTTAGCACAAACTAATTTGAAGGAACATACTGCTTTATGGTGGAAAGAATTGCAGAGAGATAGAGAAGAAGAATAAGGTGAGGTGAAGATCAATCGGTGGAGGTTGATGGTGGAAAAACTAAAAGCTAAGTTTGTTCCTGTCAACTATGAACTTGAGTTGTTCAAGACGTTATAAAACCTAAAGAATAAGGAGATGACTATAGAAGACTATACCAAGGAGATCTACAAGTTGACTATTCGGTCTGGACATAGAGAACTTTCTAAGGAAAAGGTGGCTAAGGTATATTAATGGTCTAAGATTTAATATCAAGGATGAGATTGGTATGTTGAAGATTGGTTCAGCTGAGGATGATTACCAGTATGCCCTGAAGGTAGAAGATAAGTTGAAGAAAAGACATCATGGTAACCCCTGAGGGAAAGAGAAGCAAGAGTAGTCAGTAAAGGATAAACCGATAGTTGAGGATGAACTGAAACCTATTGAACGGAGGAGAAGGACAAGTAGAAGTGGATTCAGAGGTACTTTTTATAACTGTGGAGAAGAAGGAAATTGGTCATATGAATGTCCCCATGCAGACAAGAAGATCGGTAATCACCAAAATGTTGTGGTGAATGAAGATGTATTGAATGAACCCAAGGTGGAGGGAGAAAACTTACTAATTCGGAGAACATGTCTTGGTTTCAAGGTGGTGGAACCTTGTCAGAGAAATAATTTGTTGTCAGATGTAGGAAAGGATTCAAAGAAGAACTAAGGTAAGGGTGTATTGGTTGAGGACTCAGAGGACATCTATATCAAGAACTAGTTTGGGATCTATGTGTTGAATCTAAAAACATGTTCGTTGAGCTGCTGAGAACATATTTTTGCACCTGGGGTGTCTGATGCAAGAGCATCCTTGGGTAGTTGGCAATCATGTATCCCAAAAAATATGTTAGAATTTGGTTTTGGCTTTTGATAGAAATCTCGGTTGGAGACTTGAGATTCTTGGTTATTTGGTGATAGTTCTCAGTTGGAAGGTGTGTGGCTTCACCGACAGACTTGATGACTGGGCTCAATGGTTATCTACTTGATGGTGCTCTACTTGGTGGTTTTTTGTGGTAAATTTCTCGGTGGTGTCTCTCACCGAGTGGCTTGGCTTTCGGTGTTCTAGTTCACCAACAGGGTTATTTGGATTGTTGGGTTGGCCAACATGTGCATTTAATTTGGGTCATGTTCCTCATGATTTGGATCAACCGTTGGAGGTGGGAGGACCTAAATCTATATTTTTTCTTTCTCCTAGGTGAATTTAATGACTGTTGCAGCCACCTGATGGATAACACATTGGGTTTTTTGTTCTTGAAGTTGACTGTTGTTTTTGGGTTTTTTTTGTAAATCCAACTTGTTGCTATGTTGTATAAAGGGGGGTATATTTAGATTAGGAGAGAGAGTGAGACATAGCAAAGGAAAGAGTGAGAAGTGCCAGAAGAAGGAAAGATAGCTTGAAGAGATAGTAGCTAAGTGTTGGCTTACGAGATAAGAAGATTGCTTGGTGTCTTACGAGCTCAAGTTCTGATCTGCCTTAGTGTTCCTACCGGATTATTGTGTGTCACATATTTGGGATAGTGTGGAAGGCATTGATCCTATGAGATTGTTGTATTTTCTGGTGTAATTGGTGTATGCACCCTAAAATGGTCGCCTAGACTTTGGGCCCCATTTATTATTTTATCATTTTATCAATTTCCTGAATCAATGCTTTGGAACATTTTCAATTCAAATTAATTTTCTTGATCAAATTGTAAT